>JAUZST010010201.1:0-12541 GCA_034779995.1 Parotocinclus haroldoi | reverse complement strand
TCCCGCTGGTTTTGCTCTTGTCAACACAACTTTTCGGATTTCCTGACCTTTGATAAAAGCATAAATTCTCCCAGGGAGCCCAGGAATCCTCCGATATCTGACCTGTGGCGACTTCCTTTTCTTATTCGTTCTCACGTTATTTGGTCCGATTAAGCAGAATTTTGGTAAAAATAAGCAAATAACATTACACGTATATAATAGGATTGATTTGGGAACTTTAGGATTCGGTCCAAATAAGTGGCTGGTCCGATTAACCAGTGGTCCAATTAACCGGATTTGACTGTATATATATTTTTTCTTAAGTATTTTCTTATGTAACTGAATACACTCAAGTGCCCACACTGATTATTCAGGTGACTATGGAGGTGACAGTCAATAGAGCGTGAAAATCCATGGTTTGTCAGAGGGGCAGCAGAGTCTGCATTCACCACCAGATGGTGGTAGAGACACTCTGCACAAATCTAAGGAGGAGAACAAGGCAGTCCTGTGAACCACGATCACATGGATAAATACACACAGCATTAACAAGAAGTAGATGTTACCTTAAAAACAGCTTAAAGGGGAAGAGAGACAACAAGAGAAATGCAAGTTGAAATAGAACATGAAAAAACTAGGAGAGGATGCTGAAAACAAAAAAACTGGAAAAAACCCTAAATAAAAATGAAAAACCATAAGAAAAAAACATTTCAGCCTGAGTTTGATTAGAGGTCCAAATTGATTTCTATATCTCTATTTATTTTTACATATAATGTAATTTTCTAAATATATATTATATTTTACTCTCTAGGGCCAATACTCTACTGAGCAAACCTAGGGTGTTATTAACAAGGTTCCCAATTGATCACAATGGACGAACCCTCAGACGAAATTAACTAAATTATCTAATTAATAAGTTAATACCAATCGTTTAAACAAACAAAGTGAAACAAATATTAACAGATAAAACACGTAAAAGTAATATAAACTAATAGCGAATAGAAAAAGAAGAATAGAGTGGAGAATATAAACTATGACATAAAAGGCAATACGAACATGCTTGAACATGCTTATTAGGCTGATTGGTGTTTCTGAAGGGCCCCTGGTGTGTGAGCATATGTACGATGGACTGGCACCCTGACTAGGAGTCCCACCACCCTGTCCAGAATTACGTGGATAGGAATATGAGTATAATTTATAATGAGTATATATTAAATAACTATAAGGGCAGTTCTTTCTTCTCTTCAAGCACCACCTCCAGCGTTTCCAGTGGGTGAAGCCAGTAATTAATCTGCACTGGTCATGGGCAGTGCTTCACTTGTACATAAAGTAAAGGAACACTGAGCATGAAGTGATCCAGCAAGTGGACAAATAGTGGAAAGTTCCTAGGACATACAGATATAACAGCGCTGTAAGCGCTCTACCTAATACAGTAGACTTCAAACTAGAATAGCTGTACAAATGAAGCAAGACAAGACTATCTATCAGTAGTCCTTTTGCGCTTTATCTTTTTTTTTTTTTTTTTTTCATTTCCAGACCTCGCCATCCACTAGCACTCCTGATGCATGACCACACAAAATGTGACTGATGAAGTAATTATGCCAGGACTGAACTTGAACCGTCTGAAAAATGAACCATTCGGGATTTTGAAAATAAGGTCGCATAAGAGTCATTTAATTCCAGTTTGTTCATTTGATTTTATTTCTAAAAGCATGGAGGTACTGGTTGACATAAATACGCGTCGGAATGCACGTGCTCCAAATATACTGGCCACAAAAATTTCCAAATTTCAAAATCAAATGTCCTGTAATGACATATCCCCTCATTTTTGCGATCAGGCTAGAATGGGATCTTGTTCCAAATGGAGCATTGGTCATTGTAGTACTGTATGTGTAGTACATTTGTGTTCAAGCACTTGTTGCAAGGTTTTTAGGTGTGGTTTTGGTCTTTATTCTGCCGCAGTGTTAATACTTTTCCTCGCATGATCCAAAAAGCTGGTTGCCTCAGATCTTTGGCCCCCATTACCCATGCATGATACACACACTGCATGGTGTGCATTAATGCAAGCTAAAATCCGCTTGTGCTTTTCAGTCTTTATACTTATAATGCATCCTTGTTTCAGAAGCCTCCTTCCTCTTAGCTCTTTCATTCCTTTGTATGCATTAATCTGTAAAAGTGGTGAAAGCATATTATTTCTCACTCGCTTTAATCGAATAGAAAACACATGAAATGTGAATGCAGTCACAGAAAAACGGCCTCTTATTCACTGTGACCTCCCCTTACCAGTGAGAAGCATCTGGATGCCAAGCTGACCTTTTCTGTATTCTGAAGAAGCTTGACCAAGAATGGTCTTTTTGGAAGGTTAACATCCAAGAAACCACTTTTTTTTGACACACTAATTCCTGCCAAAGCTATTTCTTTTAAAAACTGCATTTTTATTGGGTCCGTATGTCCCATATTCTGTTTGTGCCTTAATACAGAGACTGAGAAATAATTATATATGGTGATGATACAATTTCTAAAAGAATACATCTAATGGTGGCTTCATACGTAGGTTGTAGGTTGCTCTTTCCTGCATTTTGAGCATCTAAAGGCATTTCTAATCATTTGAATCCTTAACAAGTCTAAATTAATGTTCAGCTTCATGGAAATCATGTTTCATTATCAAATACTCGTGATTATACCTATTATACGTTTTATTTCGTATTTATGGTCTTTAAATATTATATTTGTATTATTAGAGTTCTCTGCCTAATTGAATGTAAACATGGATGCTCAGACCCGGGGTTCCCAGCCGAAAATTGCCCAGAGCGTCACATTCTGCTTGTGCTTTTCAGTGTTTATCCTTGCATTTCCCCTCATGCCGTTTATTTATCTGTTATTATGGATGCTATGTTTGTAATGCAATATTGACCTTTTTTGGACTTTGTTTCTTGGGCAGACGGGTTGAGAATGTAAAGGTCTTCCTTAGGATTACATCACACACTAGAATAGACTTCCTCATAGGAAATGCTGATGCATCCTTGTTTCAGAAGCCTCCTTCCTCTTAGCTCTTTCATTCCTTTGTAAGCATTCATCTGTAAATGTGGTGAAAGTCTGGTCACAGGCTGATTGTGAAACAAGAAAGGGATCCGACGTTATTAGCATGCGCCATATTCATGAACCTGCTTCTAATGCATTGCTTCACAGTGGCACTGCTGGTTAAAAATAACTTTAAGTCTATTGGCATCTGTTGATAATGTTTAGTTTCATATTGTCTATTTTAGCATTGTGAGCGTACCCTGTGAGCCCCCTCTTCTCCACAATGGAAATCTATATCACATTGGACAATTACACAGTGTAGACTTTCATTTTAAGCCCCTTTCTCATCCGCACAATTGGACCGCTGCTGCTTCCGGTACTTCTGACATCATTACCTCACCCTGGCTTTGTTGACACAGGCAACTTCCGGTGTAGATGTTATTGTCCCTTACCTCCTTCTTACGCAAAAAGAATTCAGACACAAAGGCATGCTGACCAATGCCTGTTACTAATAATACTAATTATAGTAATGCGAAATGAGTGGCTGTAAAACACTCGCAAGAAGTATGACCATGCGCAATACTGGCGCCAAGTTCTATACGCTAACGGTTCAGGCTATTAAAAGCAGGGTAGGGGTCACACCTTTAGTGATTAAGGATCCGATTCTGCATATTCTTGTCGGATTTTGTCGTACAGTGCTTGGAACGAAAGATGGAAATATAATTTTGAATTAAAATAGTTTGTTCACTTGTTTGTGATTGCTTCAATTGACCGAAAGGACATTTGACGCTCAGGCGCCTTCAACATCTCCGTGGGTCTGGATCTTCTGCCTTCAGGAGTCGAATGATTTCTTTATGGCATTTGCTCGCTGCTGCATCTCACCATGCCTGCAATAATGCGCATGATATTTGTTATCATGTTTGTACAGGGACCTGGTTTATGTTTGGTTTTCCTCTCCTAACCCCTTTAGACGTAAAGTCAGCTGGTTTTATGCTGTTTATCAGATATTGCTGTCTGTTCCCTGGTGCTATGCCTAAATATCATACAGAAAGGGTTGGAAGGGAAACAGATTTCTAACATACAGTAGTGTTCAAAAGTTCTAAGCCACCATCCCACCATTGGATTTGTTGTTTTAGCAATGGCATTAAAATCATATATCATATATATAATTATTTATCAAGTAGGTTGCTCTTTCGTGCATTTTGAGCAGCTAGTGGCATTTCTAAGTCATTTAAATAATAGTTCCAAGAAGAGTCATCAGTTTCAGCACAAACATGTTTCATTATAAAATACCTATGAATATTTATTGATATATTTATACGTTTTACATTGTATTTATGATCTTTATATAATGTATTTATATTAGTAGAGTTTTCTGTCAAATTTGACGTCCATGTGAACTCAGACCCAATGTTTCTCAGCTGAAAATTGCCATTCCCTCTGATGGACTGTGATTCACACAACGCATCCCGGTACCAGCACTTCTCCAGTGCAATTGTACCCAGCCATCCACATGAACCTCCAAACAGATCAAACTAAAAGACATTTATTGGAGCAGAATACCTTCTTTCAGGGCGTCACAGTGGAGCAGGTGGTTGATGCCATTTTCTTACAACTCCAGATATCCCAACCTGAGGTGCAGGTTGTGTGGAGTTTGCATGTTCTCGTGTTTGTTTGACTTTATTCTGGTTTCCTTCCACAACTGAAAGACATACATTTGGTTAATTGGTTGCTCTTAGAATTAGAATTACAAACAGTTATTTGTATTGCTTCAAAGTCTGATCCCAATGCTGATTTTCAATTGATGGTGGACAGAGGTTATTATGGTTAGCTCTCTGACTGGTCTGACTGGTCTGCGACTATGCGGGCCCAGAATCAGCAGGGTGCGATGCGCTGAGTTTTGTGAGCCTTGTGTGTTATTGAACCTTTTCTAGCACAGCATGTGGTGACAGGGTGTTAGACCAGCCATTCTGATACAGCAGGACATCTTAATCATGTCTGCATACCTAAATGAGTTGCAACCATGCGATTGGTTGATGAAATATTTGCATTAATGAGCAGTTAACCGGGTATGAATAATAAAGTTGTCAGTGAGTGTACATCAGTCTTGTACGGCTAAACAGGTTTGGTGCATTCCTAGTCTCATCAGTATCTCCAATTTCTTCTAAACTAAAGTGAGATCAAAAGGAAAGAAAACTGATGCTTTTACTTAAATCTTTAGTTTCTCAGGTTTTCTCCTGAGTGGAAAAGGTTCACCATGTGCTCAGACCTGCCAAGCTTTTGTTTCTCATATTGCTGAGAATGGTGGCACCTTGGCTCAGTAGGTAGCACTATCACCTCACAGCAAGAAGGTTCTGGGTTTGATCCCAGGTGGAGTGGTCTGGGTCCTTTCTTTTTGGAGTCTGCAGTTCTCCAGTTCTCTTCCTGGGTCCAAAATGGTCAAGCTAGACCATTATTTTATAGCTTTGCACTTACCGAAAAACGTTCTGCATTTTGGTGGTGCAGTGGTCTAATACACTAGCCCACCAGCGCACTGACCCCGGTTCTCGTCCTGGCGGTGCTTTCTGACTGGGTCGGGTGTCACATGCAACTGACCGTTTAAGGAAGAGGAGGCAGATCAGGGGATCACCCCAAACACTACAACAATAACCCATAGCCTCATCTAAGATGGACTGGCTTCACAGGAAGGCCCAGTGTTCTGTAGTCACAGGCACTTGAGCATTTGCAACCCTAATCTGTCTATTTTTGTGTCATTCTATTTCTAATCATGAAATTTTAGGAGAAGCATTTAAAACAAAACTGATACTCAAATTATAAAGGATAATTACGTCTCCTAAGTTTTTGAAGGGTCCTTGCATAGTTAGATCAGGTCATTTTTTCCTCAGCCTACATTCATGTTCTTAGAACCGGCCTGAGCTAGGGCATACAGTTAAACCTTTCACTGTAATGTATGACCTGAGCTCAGATTGAATCGCTGCTGCCGTTACACAAAGCCTAATCCCCCCTTGACACTTGCTATGGCATGAGAACACAGGCCAGTATGTCAGCCAGCTTTGTAACCCGTTATTTCCAGAAATTAATGGCTCTTGGGCTTGTTGGATCCAGCAGACCAAGACACGGTGGCGAAATCTCCAGAAAACAGTGGAAATTAGGAACCGAGGACGTAGGAGCTGTCACTCAGAGCATCTGATGACCTTTAGTGAAGCTCTGACTCCCCTTCATTTAACAGTAGCAGAAGAAAGAGTTCTAACTGATATCTAATCTCCTTTTGTTCTTGCTCAGGCAGTGATGAGTCAGAATCAGGATCATCATCCAGGAACAACAGACTGGACAAAAGATTGTTGTAATCATTTTGGGTAGCAGTTTCTGCTAATTCTGAATATGAACATTAGTCAAATAAGGACTGAACTGCTCAGATTTTAAAGCTATCAGATAGAATACATGAATCCACCTTCCCTGCTTGTAGAAGGTCAGGCTGATTGCTCGAAAAAGCAGTATATGCAGATATTAAGAGCTATATATGCTCCTACCTACATGTTGTTACAATTTGTCTGTATGGACAAAAGTACTGGGACACCTACATACCAACATGGGCTTTTATGACATTCCAAATCTATTAAGTCTTAATATGGATTTTCCCCTAAAAAATCTCTAAATATTTGAGATCTCACCAAAGAAGGGCAAGCGAGTTTGCTCTCATATCAGTAGGGTCATATACAGTCTTACTAAATGTGGACTTCACTGGAAATAGTTAGTGTGGGTGTTGTAATTGCTGCCGTTTCCCACTACTGTCTGTCACTGTGGGAAGCGTGGAATACTGCAAATCTGCTAAAACAAAAAGAGGTCTTGAGATCAGCACAGGACAACACCGAAACATTTCTGGCAGGAACTGAGAGGACAAATTCCTTCCCTACCCACAATGCATCTGTATTAAGGCATCACAGTTTTAACAGCTCTCAACTCTCATTACTTATTTTGCAGATATCTGCTGCATGTTTCCATTAGGTCTTTGAGATATTTGTGTAATTCTTTCCAGTGCTCATTTTCTTAACAGCTGGTTTAGTGTGCCACCGGTGTGATGCATTGTATGGCCAAAAGTATGTGGACACCCCAACTAATTATTGCCAGCAGGTTCACGGAATAATGTATGCAGACGTGAAATTTCCACAGTTGAACAGTGGACCGTGGAAAGGTTTGTACCGATGATCTCTGCTGGAGAGTCATATCATGCTGCACGGCCCTCTGTTTGTGCATTTATTTATTTATTTTTGTTTTCCTCCTACAAGTTCTCCCCTTCCTGTATACTCTCTCTACATTTCTGTTAGCCATTACCGCCACTGTTTTCATTAGCAGGTGTGTCTGTATTCTGTTCAAGTTCTATCTGAATGTCTAATACTGTTTGTATTTGTTATTTGCCTGTTTGTTTCTTGCTTCTATTTGTAGCAGCACTAGCCAACAGTCTCCCTATTTAGCCTCAGTCCGTGTGTGTTAACGTTGTGTTTCCATATTAGCTTAGTCCTTGTGTATCTCTATTAACTGTGTGTCTGCATTGTTTGTTCATATTGCCACATAGTCTGTTTCTATCATACGACCCCAATTCCAGTGAAGTTGGGATGTTGTGTAAAACAGAAATAAAAACAGAATAAAATGATTTGAAAATCATTTTCAACGCATATTTAATTGAATACACTACAAAGAGAAGATTTTTAAGGATTAAACATTCTTGATTTTTTTGCACATATTTACTTTGTCTCCAAAAGAGCTGGGACAGGGGCAACAAAAGACTGGGAAAGTTGAGGAGTGTCATGACTGGGTATAAAGGAAGCATCCTTGAAAGGCTCAGTCGTTCACAAACAAGGATGGGGCGAGAGAAACTGCTCGAGCAAACAGTTTTAGGAGAATGTTTCTCATCGAGCAGTTGCAAGGAATTTAGGGATTTCATCATCTATAGTCCATAAGAAATCTCTGCAAGTAAGCGGCACGGCCGAAAACCAACACTGAATGCTGTGACCTTCAATCCCTCAAGCAGCACTGCAGTAAAAACCCGACATCATTCCGTATCAGATATTACCACGTGCTCAGGATCACCTCAGAAAACTACTGTCACTAAACACAGTTTATCGCTCCATCTAAGTGCAAGTTAAAACTGCTTGCTGCTAGGCTACCACAATCCGCTGTTTTGATCAGGTAGCTGATGTTAAAATGCAGATATGCACTAGAAATGCACCGATCGATCCTCCAGTGCCCGGAACCAGACAGTTTTCAGTACAATCAGTCATGACCGATAATCGACCAATCAGTCCCATGCAACTGATTCTGTGCCAGTCACTTAGCCACATGCGCGCCGGATTCAATTCTGCTTTAAACACAGTTCAATCGTTGAAATCTGCGTTTGTTTGTGAGACAGATCAAAGCTGAAGCTCGCTGATGACGAGGAAGTGTTAGATTGCATTTGTACCCCAAAGCTTCTGTTTAGTGCACTAAAGACTATCTTCCTGTATTGCACAGTACTAGTGAGGAAGAAGTGATTACACTTAGGTTACACTCATGTCTTTAGCGTTCTAGTTTTTTATAATAAGTGAACGGTTTGCAGTATTCATGACAACAATAAGCAGAGGAAGAACTCCGAAAACACTGAACAATAATAAGACTTTTAAAAACAGCATCGCCTCACTAAAAATGTGGATTTTTACAAATCTAAGCTAGCTTTGCTGAGAGTGCAGATCCACACACAAGGATGCCGCTGCTGTTACTTTTCTGTAGCAGAGAAGTGGCTTCCATTAAAAGAAAAGTTGAACAAAAAATATCTGTATACTGTTATTTCGAATTCTTGGACGGAAAACAAAAAAAATCAGAATCTGCCAAAATCGGAATCGGCCAGTCATATGTTTTAAAAAAATTGGAACTCTGAATCTCCACAAACTGAATCCTTCCTCCAGTTGGTCCCCGTTCACAGTTCTCTACAAAGTCCTGGCATGATTTCGCTTCCCTGGAACTATGAGGACCAGAATAAACCACAGGCTTTGTCTTTTCTCTTTTGAATATGTATTGATCCATCAGCTACAAGCACAAGATCTTGTACTTGATGTGAAGAACCACAATACGCTTGTGATTTCACCAGGTGGGTCTCTTTAAAAAATCCCCATATCCCCAAATCTTCATCTGCTATCTTTAACAGATTGTCATTTTCTTGCAGCGTTCTCCACGTCCATATGTATCCCATGACCTTCAGAGTCCGATTTTGACCTCTGTGTTACTGAACCAGATCCAGTAATATAATCTAATACGCAGGTGTAATCACCCTGAATTTACATGGCTAGTGTTTCATCTGCTCAAATGATGGTGAGGATTAGTGTTGGCTATGCAGCAGCTCTGCTGCTTTAATTGCATCGTACCGAGTGCTGATCGCGCTGCCATCACCTTCCTCATTCCCAGATCTGAACAGTCCATCAGAGGGATTATTAGGCAGTCATTTGAAGGGATGTCTCACCACTGAAGTACTTTAATACGGAAATCATGGATGGGTTCTGTATCTGAGATTCTCATTAATCAGCAAAATTAGAGAGCAGTAGATTTGTTATGGTCCTGGAGGTGGATTTGGAGTCAATTAGTTTAGAGTCCTGTCATGAAAGGAAAAGTAGTGTGTGTGTGTGTGTGTGTGTGTGTGTGTGTGTGTGTGTTGGGGGGAGTAGCATTAAGTAGCTACTGTGATCATTATGTTCACTGAAAGTCTCAAATATACAGAGACAAACTTGTGTGTGATGGAAAGCTACAGTGTGGGTCAAATTAGTTTTTATCATACAATTAAGCATTGAAAGCTACCACCCAACCCATATAGCTCAGAATTGTATTTGGCATGTTCTTCCCTTTCTTTGTAATCTCAGAATGAGTTTGTGCACTAACTTTACAGGTATTTGCAAAATCTGACATTGACAGTGCCCCCACATTGACTGTTCAGTAGGGCGTATGGTATGTAACTTTTAGGACCAAATATTTCCCTTCTTCTCTCAAGCAACAATAATAATTCCAGATTTTTCTATTTTAAAAAAAGGTGTTCATTGATTGAATACTGAACACGAAGAGGGACTACTGCACCCTTGCACTTAATGTACTGGTTTATGGCCCAGAAGGTCTAGGTCCTTAACCTTTTGAAATCCAATGGACATATTTGTCCCGTACTTGTAAATGGACGCCAAATGAAATTGAAACAACCTACGATCCTGAAAGGAATAAGAAAGAAATAATTAAGGTATTTTATCGCTGCAATGCTTAACTTGAACCCTTTCAGGAACGTAGCTTGTTTCAATCCCATTGCGTCCATTTAAAGGTTTGCGACAAATGTCCCTTGGCCCTCAGAATGTTAACCCATTAATGCGTGGGGTGTAAGACTGTATCAGTTGTTAGACATTTTGGGTAAGGGCTGTAAATCTAATTTACCTGGGTTTTTCCCTGCTAGCCAATCCTTATCCAGAGTGACTTACAATTAATACAGTCTTACAATCCAAGCAATTGTGGGTTAAGATTTTGTATTTAAAATAGAAAAAGGTTGGCAACACACTGTTTTTTTCTTTTATGCTGTTCCGTGTAGCATGTCGTGGATAAAAGTTCTGAGAGAATTCTACAGGCGTACCCGTAACACGGCACTGAGAAGCATGACACTTTATGTTAATTGCGAAGTCACTGAACAAAAAGCCATACACAGATGAAAGAAACGAATCACGTTTAATTGTGTAATTCAATATCTCTGGTGTTTGGTATCGCTTTCATTTGGGGATGAAATTCAGATCATTCGTTCCAATCAGAACACCATAAATGATTTTAAGATCAGAGATTTCATGATAGCTATTCGTATTACACTGTACAATAAGATCATGCTTACCCTGACCATTGTTAAAATTCTTTAAGAACATACTTAAAATAAGAAAATTCACATAGGTACGAGCTGTAAAAAGTACATGGATATGTGTGCGCTTCAACATGCCAGCTTCGTTAACAGAGCGCTCTCCGTAGAAAACAAGGCACATTAACGACATTCCTTAGAAATGATTAAATATAGCCAGCATTACATTTCGTGCTAAAGATGATTCAAATTTTAACAGTAAAAATGCTTGCAACGTGAATACTAAACATTTAGCAATACAAAATAATGATTATGTTATTAAACCGATAAAGGGCAATATAAAAAACATAAAGCATTTGAGTTTTGAATAAAACATGAATATAAAAATGAATAGAATAACTGAATGAAACACAAGAACAATTTTGTATTTAGGCCAAAATTGATAATACAGCATGCTCCCTAAATGAGTGTCAGATTGTAAGGAGATAAGATAAAAGAAAATGGTTGGAGTGTTAAAAAAAGAAGTCGGTATAAATAAACGGTAGCATTTTTGAACCTGCTGAGTCATGTGCCACAGCCCCCGCCTTCAGTATCTATTAAGCCCCGTAACACAGGAGTGTCTGGTGAGGGAAAAACCTCAACTGGACCTGGAACTGCATGCCGTCCTGATCATGCCCAGCATGGAAACAACTCAAAGCTCATCTCGCCCCTAAATGGGAAATGCACCAGCCTGGCTCAGGAGGTAGAGCGCAGTTTGGTGACGTCCAGTTCTTATGCCGCCACTTATAAGGCGAGGTCTGAGTTGCATTTTGAGTCCCGCCTTGTTCCCTCGTGGCGTGGAAGAGGTTAGAGGGCCAACTTGGGCGATGGGTGCTGGGACGCAGACCATGGGTGTCCCAGTAGTTTATTAAGAAATCTGAAACTGACCTATAATGAAAGTCTAAAGCCAGTCAATAAATGTTTGAGTTCATTCCGATCTCTAATTCATTCATTCTTTAATCGTTCCTTCTACCAGAAATAGGTGATACGATATGTGGATTGGTTCCCGTCCTGGGGTTGCACACCAAACAAACAGGGGTTCCGCAAGGCTGTGTCTGCTCTGAGGTGCTTTGAAAAGAATCATTTTATTCTTTTGGTCTGCGTGTGTGCAGCCTGGGAAGCTGAGCTTTTATTAGATATTCATAGGGGGCTCCAACAAAAAAAAAGAGGGGAACCACTGGCTTTGACCACACTTTGATCCCATAAATTGTAGGAAAAGTGTCAAATATATTATATATACTCACACTGTCTAAATGCCTATCCCAGGCTTTAGGCTTCCATTGGAAGTCAATTTAAGCGGGCTGTTTTTCCTTGTGCTAAAACTTTTGGGGCTTTTGGGTTAGAAAATACTGCAGCATTCTTTCAATGACGACTGAGCATGTGTAAGCTTGGAAAAAATCTGTGGAAAGTGCAAGTCAAAGTGCATCACAGTAGCTCGACCTAACTTGCACATGTACTAATGGCACAGCAGAAGCTCAGGTAGAACAGAGCTGCAGCATGGTAGTCATCACACGCTGGCAACAGTGACCAGCTAAAAAACTCCAACTGGCACGGCATGCATTAGGAAAACAGATCCTACAGTACATACATACAGTATTCTTAAATACGTACAAATAGGTGATTAAATGACATAATAATACCTTTAAAAAAAATAAGACAGTAAGA
>JAUZST010010200.1:0-12541 GCA_034779995.1 Parotocinclus haroldoi | reverse complement strand
TTTTGCTCTTGTCAACACAACTTTTCGGATTTCCTGACCTTTGATAAAAGCATAAATTCTCCCGGGGATCCCAAAAAAATCCTCCCATATCTCGCTGACCCACTTTGTATCCGCTAGGTGGCGACTTGTGTCTTTTTTTCTTATTTCTTATTTTCTTTGGTCCGATTAAACGGAATTTCGGTCCAAATAATTGAATAAAATTACAGGTATATAATAGGATTTGTTTCGGTACTTTAGGATTTGGTCCGAATAAGCAGCTGGTCCCAATAACCGGTGGTCCAATTAACCGGATTTGACTGTATTCCATAGTGTGACTTCATGGACGTTACTAGGACCAGAGGAGAACACTGCAGCCATAAAACCATAACCTAATTTAGCAGCTTTTGGTGCTAGCATGGTCAGATAATTCCTTAAACTGTGCTGGTATGAGTGGATCAGACAGCAGTGCTGCTGCAGTTTTTAAACGCGGTGTTGCCTCACTGTGCACCCCATTAGACTCCTCTATTAGATTCATTTTTATTGTTTCAACTAATCACCCTCTAATCCTTCATCAGTGAAGATGATGGTGGCTCGACACTTTCTGTAGGTGAACTGTTTTCGGTCCAGCAGCTACTCTGATGTGTTTAAAACTCCAGCAGTACTGCTGTGTCTGAGCCACTCATATCAGTGCAACACAGACCGACGCACCACCAGCACTGCATCATCAATGGTCCACCACCTAAATGCTACCTCATCTGTCGAGTCCTGACCATTAAGCAGAGTAAATAAGACTAACAAAGTATGTAGAGTCTGTAACTGTGGTCCCACAATATGCAGTGACCACAATTAGGCTACGAGCACTGACCTGGGAACCCTCGTCCAGGGAGTTCTCTTTAAAGAGCCTCTGCTTCTGCTTGGCCAAGGAAATCCAGCTTGGAGCCTCTGGGCTTTCTCCTGATGCTTTTCCACTTGCCACATCTGAAAACGTAACCACTATATGGTCAATATAAGCATTGTGGTACCTTCAGTGGTTCAATTTCGAAGACATGGAAGACTTCCATGTAGTATAGTTTTTTCCTGACAGTCCTATTGTTGAACATACATATAACTTAGTTACCAAAATTCATGGGTGAACGTATTGGTAATGCCCGTGGGAATCACGTTGTTTGCATTTAAATGAGTTAACTACCATCATTATCCTACCTGAGGATCTCCTGGGCTTCATGGCTCCATCTGCCGGCTGATCAGGTTTCTTGGGCAAGACAGGCTTTTTGGCAAGTTCCAAAAACACGGTCTTTTCTGTGTCCTCAGGCTCTGTGTGAGTAGCCAGAGCTGGAGCTTCTCCTTCAGAAGCATAACGGTGGGGAACTGGTGTCTTTCTGAGACGGACACCAAAGGGGTTTTCTGGGGCATCTTCAGAATCTTGGCAGATTTCTGTCTGTGGGGAGGATGAGGCACCTTGATTTTCGACTAGAGTGCCAGATGGTTCAGTCTTCGTGGAATCTATAGACAGATTGCTGCTCAAGGGTTCTTCCTCTCCTGCTGCAGAGGGAGAGACTTCCTCATTCGGTACTTGAATAGCCTCGGCCGAGGGAGGACTCTCCCAGGACGCATTAGTGGTAAAATCAGATTGGATTTCAGTAGGGCTTGGGTGGCGTTTCTCAGAAGAAAGCTGCTCTTCTGTCTGTTCTTGTTCTTGAACTAACTGAGGGCTTTCTGTGGACCATTCTTGACACCTTTCAATTATCTCAGTGGTTTCTTCATCAAGAATCTCCAGCTCTGCTTCAGGTTGGTTTGGAGGGTTTGAAATTCTTTTGAGAGAACTGAGGTCAAGAGAGGTGCTCACCACAAAGGAAGGCTGCTCAGTGGACTCAAATGCTGGAAGAACATCAGGTTGAATGAGATCTTCTGCACTACTTTTGAATGACTGAGCCACATGAAGGCTTTCAATCTCAAAGCTGGTGTCTACTGCGACCTCCTGTTCATCGTCCTTTGTTTGACATGTCTGCTCTTCGGTCTCACTTCCTTCCTGTTCTATACATACTCCTTGGTCATCTCTTTGGGAATCTTCATCTTCATTGTCTTCAACCACCAGCTCTTCCTGGTGATCAACAGTCTTTTCTGACTCTCCGTCTTCCTCACTTGGGTGTTCGTGTTCCACCTTTTCCTCCAACTCCTGTTGTTCCAAGCCAAAAACACGTTCCACTGTCTCAACGACATCACCTCCTTCCTCCTTTATGTCATCTTGGTCTTTCTCACCCTCACACATCTCTATCTCGATCTCGATCTCATTTTCATGAACTTGCAAATCTTCAAACGGTGGCTCCTCAGCAAACTCTTGTTCCTCCGGTTCCTCTTCTTTCTCCAAAACATAATCTAGTTCCTCCAGGGCTTGTTGATGTTTGTCTGACTCTAAATGAGTGATTTCGACAGGCAGGGTTTGTTCTTCCAAGACCAGGGTTGGATCAGAGGTGTCAGGAAGGTCTGTTAAAATCTCCTCAACCAGGTTATCCATCACATCATCAGTGGTTTTCTCTTCAACGGTTGCATTCTCTGTCGCTGTACCTTCAATGGTCGTGTCGTCAACGATTGCGCCTTTAATGGTTTCATCTTCCATCTAACAATACATAAAATACATTAGTATTTAGTATCTAGTAACACCAATATCCATCTGCCCCCAGGAATCAGTGCTAATACATAAGCATAAATCAGAATGCCAGTCCATCGTAGAGCTGGGTAGGGCTTGCTGTTGGGAATGAAACACCAGGGAATTAAATCCACTAAATCCCCCCACTTGCCTGTTCTCCCTCGGCCACAAACAAATATGTCTGAATGCGACCCCCCAAACATGGTCGGAAGGCTCTACCGGGATTCAAACCCATGTCTCTGGGGTTGTGGGCCAGCATACTAGACTGTTGCCCCATTAAATTTAATTGCCCCATTTAATTATGATTAGTGTGTTTTCGTGATACAGTACAGTACAGTACAGTATTCTAGGATCAGAGCACCCAATGAGACCAAACCATCTATATTCTAGAAAGGATTTGAAAAAAAACTAACAAAGGCAAAGAGATTAAGGGCTACAGAAAGAAAGAGCACAGAGCTGGATCCA
Organism: Parotocinclus haroldoi; assembly: GCA_034779995.1. NCBI lineage: Eukaryota > Metazoa > Chordata > Actinopteri > Siluriformes > Loricariidae > Parotocinclus > Parotocinclus haroldoi. Next base: position 9,450 of record JAUZST010010200.1, on the reverse strand, counting down.
GTCCCCCATGTCGGTCCCAGGATCAAACAGGGGTGAAACAAGGAATACAATCTAAAAAACGCGTAGTGAAACTACTCTCCACGACCATCCACAGCACCGCAGTACAAATAGTGTACAATTGCTTAATCATTACTAGCTGTAGGTTATTTTCAGCTCCTCAGAGCGAGCATGAATCACATCAGGTCACAATGGCGGGGCTAACCCTCTGAGGACAAAAGGTCATGTCTGTCCCGTAGTTTTAAATGGACGGCAAATGTGATTGTGGACTGTGGTGGGCTAGTGGTTAAGGTACCGGACTATAAACCAGAAGGTCCAGGGTTCAAATCTCACCTCTGCCACAGTTGGGTTCCTAAGCAAGGCCCTTAACCCACAATTGCTTGAATTGCAAGACTATTAGTTGCAAGGCGCTCTGGATAAGGGCATCTGCTGTATGTAATGATGTAAATGTAAATTATTGAAACAACCTTGAGCAGTTAAAATTTGAAACGAAATCACTCAGTATGTCACTGACTTCATATAAATAAGGCTGGTTTTGATATGTAAGCCTTAGTTTCGTTGTCAGATTGAGAGGAATTTTGGGTCTGAAAGGGTTAAACAATTAAACGATGTAAGAATATTCTTGACTCATCCATGGGTTTTTTTTTGAGCCAGTTTCCCACCCAACTCAAACATCCCAGAGGGAAATGCACAGAAGGGACAAGCCTAAATGGAAAAAAAAAAAAACACCCACACAGAAACTATCGATTTTGTTCATGGCAAGCAGTAAGAAAAATCAACAAGCTCTTTAAATGTTAACTTTACCATCATCTGTTCAACTGCAACCTTGGACTCCAGCACCAAGCCTGACGTAAGGGGGTCATTTAGGGAGCTCAGTACTTCCATCAGTAGTGACCCTTGGTCCTCTGAGATGACCTCACATCCTGAATCCAGAAGGAAGTCATCAGCCTGGAGCTCTACGGTCACAGAGGTCTCCCACGGGGATGTTGGGATCTCGGGATTGGCGATGCGATCCTTATCCGGAGCGCATTCTTCGTCCTCGGAGGTCGTCACTGAGGCAGCAGACGTAGATGCTCTTTGTGAAGAGACATCCTCCTCAGGCTGTGCTAACACAAATGATGAGCTTCTCTCTGAACCTTCATCTACTTCACTGATCAGCTCCGAATCCTCTGAAACAGACGAAGGACGGTCACAAGTTTAGATGATTCTTTTTTAGTCTGCGTGGGATCGGAACTTCACAGTGGGAAGAGCTTGGGCGGCACATTGTCTTCACCCACCTCTTTGCTTTTGTTCATTTAGCCAAATTCAGCTGGGTGATGCTGTCTTGAACATCTAAACGTATTAAATTCCTTGTTCTGAACGTTTTCGGAGTTGTTCCTTCACGCCTTTTTTGCCATGTATGTAATCCAACCAGCACACTCAGAGTTTCCATGCCGAACCTGTGTCCGAAATACTACCCTACTCATTACTGTCTCTAGTCCCTTTTTAGTATTGCACTATATAGAGCGAGACTATTTAGTTGACCTAAGTAGCACTCAAAATACAACCGAAATCTAATGCTCCGTAATCATCAAACTAAACTGTGAGCTAGACGGGTTTAAAGCTATGGTTTCAAGTTAGTAACAGTACTGCGTTGTTGATGTGTGGCGGCGTTTGTGGCGCTGTCACTGTTGTTCGACGTACGTGTGTAAAATCAGCGCGGAATCTGTAATATCAGACTGATCGGTAAATCGGTAAGATTCCACCAGTATGTTTCAGAGAGCTAGACCAGAAGCACCTTGATCCTCATGCTCCTCTGTGAACGTCCTGGAAGCTCTCAGTTTGTCCCCTGTGTCTCTGAGTAGAACTTTTTCTCTCAGGTCCCGTCCCCTGGTCTCCCTCTAAATGCAAGCAGAGAGTTTGTTTGTTTAAACTGCTCCAGTAAAGACAATGACTGTACATCTATATCATGTTAATACAAAACTGGCCATGGAAATAACTTTCACCTATATAAACAAGCCCCTAATATAACTCAGAGCTTCCTTTATGGGTGTGTATGGGAATGTTTGAGATCTCTCACACTGGCAGGTTTCCTCTTGGCACAGGCTTTTGCTTTGACTGCAATGCGATGGTGGGCAGCAGAGCTATCCAGGCAGGAGATCGAGGTGGCTGGCTGGCTGAAGTCCACCGGGATGGACACTTGTGGGGTTCCCGGTCTTGATGAAGCTCCAGAAATCTAAACAGCACAACAAAAATCAGATTAAGCCACACAAATCAGCCAGACGTTTGCGAAAACCATCAAATTACATCAAAAACATGGGTGTTAGAATGGAGTTTGTTCCCTATTATGAGCTATTACGCTTCTGAGAAAGCTTTTTGGATCATGGCTGTGATATCAGGCATTGGTATTGCCCAGTTGGTATTCCAACTCACCTCAGCTGTGTTTGGCGGAGTTATCGGTATGTATTATTTATCGTATCATAAGTTCTCCATCAAAGCTGGCAAACCACTACTAATGATCTTGTTGGCATGGGAACACCTGAGAACACCTGACAACCCATGGTGCCTAGACTGTTTGCCTGTTAAGAGTCCATTCTGGTATGGTTCTTCTTCTGAGTAGGGCAAATCAAGCAAGTGGGGTGTCCAAGTACTTATGGCCATATAGCGTAGCTACATACCGGCACTTTACCGAAATAACATCAGTATCATCACAAGTGAGCTGATGAAACACGGATCATGAGTGCTGGGGAGCAAATTACATGCTTCAATGATAAGCAGCCTGACAATTAGATGATCTATGCAAAAACAACAACAATAATCTTTATATAGCACCTTTCAAACACAACAACAAATAGATACACTAATTACAGGAAAAAAACAATTACCAATAATTGAATGCAATTGTAAATTGGCATGTATCTGATACCCCAGGAGTTTGAATCTTGTCATACGATTGAAATAAAAATCATCCAAGGGTTTCATAATCTTGGGATAAAACTCTCTCCTTATCGGACGAAAAAAATAAGTCATCCTGATGAAACAAATTCAGTTTGTGACTTAAGCTCTGGGAAAAACATAGCAAGATAGCGAGACTTTGATTATTCAGTTAAGCAGAGCATACTAATGTTTGTCTAAGAGTGGATCTGTTCCTCGTTTTTGCTCTGTGGGGCGTCTGGAAACAATCAGCCAACAAACAAGGAAGCATCTATCATTAACTGTTTAGGTCCATGTCATTTTGCATTTTGGCTCAAGGGTCTGTGAGGTATCCGTTTGTGTGCCAGCATTTACAAATCACAGTAAAAAGACTAATCAAAGTCAAACTGTTTATGAGCTAAAAGTGTCAGGTGACAGTAGGGGCCGAAAGTCTGATAGTACTAGTGAAAATGCTGCTATTTTGTATTTTTCGTAAATTCAAAATCATATTTGTTTCCTTATTTGGCTTCTTTAACGTCGCTATCGTCGACATCAGTGGCCATTTCAGCGACACCCGAGGTTATCTCAAGACTAGTCATGTACGTATATATATATATATATATATATATATATTAGGGTCACTAAGGGGACCGTGCATGTCTTTGGACTGGGAGGAAACCAGAGTACCTGGAGTAAATCCACACAGACACAGGGAAGATGTCTCCACCCTAGGATTGAACCCGGGACCCTCTTGCTGTGAGGCAGCGGTGCTACCCACCCCATTTAATTTAATTGCACCGATCCTGTGATATCATTGGAGACACAAGGTTCCTGTTTTACTGTAATTCTTTTATTGCGGGCACATTCTTTAGAAATAATCCCACTCCCTATTCTGCTGAACTGATCCTGTGCTGCTCACAAAAACAAGGGTATGTTGTAAAATGAAGAGTTCATAATGAAATATCCCCTCGTTTTTGTGAGCAGTGTATTTGCCTTTCTGCGAGTTCCTGTACTTTAACCATTGTGAAACAGCTTTTTTTTTTAACCCGCCTGTTGTCCTTTAACATTAACACCAGGATGTAAAAACGCTCTTTCTTTTTGTCTGAGGAACCTAAACAGTCTAGATTCAGTCAGACCTAAGATTCCTCCTGAACCCAAAAACACAGACCACATCTCTTTCCTCTCGGCCTAGTCAACTCTGACTATGGTCAAAGTTATTTCCGTTTGTGAAACAAAGGGGGAAAAACAAAAAGGTCTCTCCAGCTGGATCGGCAGTACGGTTAGGCTGAGGGTCGGCATTGCTGTTACCAAAGTCTGGATATCTGAGAATGTGTTGCAATTTAAAATCATGGTTAAAAATGACATGATGAAAATGGAAAATGGGAGTGAACATCCAGACTGCAAACATTTAGATTACAAAATATAAAGTGCAAACATTCTTTAAAGTACAGATTAATATACAGATTTTTTTCTGGTAATAAGCGAATACAAAGCCAAGTTAAAAATTAAACAGATGACGGGTAGAATCATTTTTAAAAATCATATGCAACATATCATACTGAAATCCTGCTCACATAATGGAGGTTTAAGCTTGTGTTACATCAGGTTGCACGTCCTTAAACTAAGCAGTACAATTCAGAATGGCTCTTATGTGGCACACGGGGACGACTGGCTGTGTCTGATGCTGATGAGGCCTGGCGGAGGGGTCGGACCCTTGTCAAGCCCTCAGATGGGCTGGTGTCCCTCCCAAGGCACACTTCTTCTGTTACAGTGAATTACAGATCTGGAGTTATTCAGGTCAGGGAAAATTACTATTGGTTAGAAAAATGGATGCTGTAAAAATCCAGGTCATAAATGGGTCACTGGAATGTAGGGAAACCTTTCCGATGACACGGAATATGTAATATTAACGACTTGAATTTGATCGTCCATCACGAACTGATGTGAAAATATTCCATAAAGTATTAAGGAAAGGTAAGCAGCATAAAGACTGCTTCGAAATCCTGACTTGTATGTAGAGATTTATTTTAAGGCGCAGTCCTGACTGAGGAAGCCCCGAGGAGAAAAGTGAAAATCAATGCTCTCTATTCTTGCGTCTGTAAGGATCACATGAGCGCCATGTGGCTATAGGCTAAGTGAAATGGCTGTGTGTTTGTCTTCTGGCCAGGTTTAGCTTCAGAGCTCTGGGGATACTGTAATAACCCGTTTCTAGCAGACAGAAAGACTGCCAGACCAAGCCACGGGAATGCGAGCTCAGGCCGCACCATAGCTTTGATGCCGACCTCTGGAGTGAGGCGAGAGATGGTGAAGATTGCAGAAGCGAAGGGTTGCTCAGAAAGTCCCATCATTACCGTCAGATCAGACATTTATAACCTCGTTATCGGAGATATGGGAATATGATGTTTTCTTATTCTTTATAGGTAACAGGTTCAGGTTTGATAGGGTTGGATTTATGAGCCAATAATAAGCATCCTGAATCGTTTTCCATTAGAACAGGAACACACTTCTTCTGCTTGAGGAAAGAACAATCTGCTGTGTTCTCTAAATGCATCAGGTTCTCAAAAACGGCTAACTTTAACCTTTTTGTCTGCGCTATCAGACCTTTTTGAGCCTCCCTGGTCACTATACTTGGGCTTTCAAACACTCAAAGGATCAGGGTCCTGGGTTCAAGTCCAGGGGGGAGTACCCTGGGTCTTTTTTGTGTGGAATCTGCATGTCTTCCCTGTGTCTGTGTGGGCTTACCTCCTGGTACTCCAATTTCCTCCCACGGTACAAAGACGTGTGTGTTAGGTTAATTGAGTAGGCATAATTGCCATCGACTTGAGTATGCATATATGATATATGCCTAGTCATGATGTAATCTTGTGTATTCATGCAATTTATACACAACCTTGTGTGTCGCTGAAATGGCCAGTGATGTTGACAGCGAAATAAACCAAATAAACAAGCGTGGAGGCTCAGCAAAAAAGAATGAGCCACTCTGGACATACAGCGACTCTGGCGGGGTCATAGCTGTCGGTTATGGAGCTGCGTTCCCCAGGTCTGGGGAGAATCCATTGCAAGAATCGAAAAGGCTTGGGGCCCTGTATAATATAGTTTCTGTAATTATGTGTCAGTAATCTGCCAAAAAGGTCATCAGGTTACCTGGTCATCATCGCTCTCTGATCCCTCCAGGCTGAGTGAACTGCTTAGCTGAACCACACCAGATGACTGCAAGCGGAAAGATAGAACTTAGAAGACGGGATCAGGAGCCATCGGGATCCAGAACAGGTCATTCTGGTTTGAGGTTTGGTAGAATTACACAGTGTTCTCAAACCAACCCATTTCCGTTTTGGAACAGTCCATGTTCTCTGCATGGGTGAATTTTGTCATTTTACTGTAGTCATTTCAGTAACTAATTCATTATTATTATATAGCAGTAGTCGTAAATTACTATTGTTACTTTTACTACTAGTACTACTATTGTTGCTATTGCAATTATTATATTATAGTACTGTTTTTGTTCTTAGTTACTATTATTATTATAATTGAAGCTTGTTACTGTTATTAATACTATAATAATAATCACAATTCTGAATACTATAATAAAATAAGTCTTATTACTACTATTGGTATTGCTCGTATTATTGCACCACTGTATTTTATGTTCATTTGACTATTATTCTTATTGTTATTGGTGCTCTGGTGGTGCAGCCCACCACCGCAGTGACCCGGGTTCGAATCCCATTGGTGCCTATCAGCAAGGTCATCCAAAAGTACATGCCAGATCCATGCCAGTCTCCCAGTGCTGTAACAGTAACCTCTTCTGCGCATACAATGGACTGGGGTCCCATCCAGGGCTTGTCTACATCTGCTTTCCGAGGGAAGACACGTTAGAATTAATTAATTCAGTTAATTCAGTCACAACTAAACTGTGAGCTTCTTCACTTCAGCCCTGTGAGGTCTACCACATGACCTGACTCGCCACAGTTTCTTAAGGTCTGATGTCATCAAGATCTAGATACTGACAGTACAGATGTTGATCTGATATAGGTGGACACATGTCACTATGGGGCATCAATCTTACAGTACACTGTATGGTTCCTGCAAAACTGACTGAGCATGATCTGGTCATGTCTGGTTTAAAATGCAAAATTCCAGTGTTTTTAAATCAAACTGGAGGTAAAGCAATTTCTACGTTTTACCAAGTAATACAACACTAAAGCTTTCTGGGTAGAAATCACCAAACAGTTCTGAATGATTCATTTAACCAAGACTTGGAGCCAGGAAAAGAAGACCTACTACCCTCTGAGAGGACGTGAGCACTGTGTGAAGGGGCGAGTACTCTGGAGGACTGCAGGGTAGCCCGTCATCTTCAGACAGAACCACGCCATCGTCACTCTTCCTCATGGAGGTCAGCGCTGGAGGTGAGCCGAGTTTGATCGCCTGTTTCAGCTGCAGCTGTAGAGTGAATATTAAATAAACCACTTATTAGAACCAATGCCCTTTCCTGAACATGCTACACCATATTATTACAGTAATGCTCATATATACCGTGCTGCCCTTAATATTAATTAATGTCATTTAATTCATGCTATTGTTCAAAATGAAACACTATGTGCAACATATCTAATCCACTGTATGAACATATGGTAACACACATATAACAGACTGTAATGCGAATGTTGAATGGCAACAAATGTGATTCATTCAGTTCACTTGCAGCATTAATGCAGATGAAAAAACATCCGATTCGCACACTGTGAGCTTCACACAATGTGGTGGTAGAGTGGTTATGCTACTGGGTCAGAAGGTTGAGGGTTCAAGCCCAAGCACAGCTAAGCTGCTACTGAGAAAGACCCTTACCTGACAACTGATTTGAGTGTGTATTGTAAAATGACTGTATTAGATTAGATGCAAGTCACTCTGGGTAAGAGTATCTGTTAAATGACTAAATGGTAATACATCAGTCAGATTCATTCACAGCTCCAGTTAAAGCTTTCTTCCTGTCAATCCTGCATGCTGTTTAAAGAACTATTCGGATTAGGATTCGATATGGTAAATTAAGTTAAGTTAATTAAATCTGACTGACTGCATGCAAGATTCAACTGAAAAAAAAAAAAAAATTAAGCAGAAATCCAGAATCAAAGACTCAAGACTTCCAGCGAAAATTCAAACACGTCTTGCTGCTCTGATCAGTCACCTTAAAAACATTCCTCTGCCCGAGTCAAAGATGAAAGATGACAAAACTGAAGACGTCAAGCCCAGCGTCTAGAGGCTTCTGCTCAGGCTTGCTAATTTTATACCCCAGCCCCGTGGAGTGTCGCTTCTAATACTGATTAAATGGAACAGGATGACAGGGCAGATGCACAGTCTGGTCACAGCTGAGTCCAGTCTGCTAGCTGGGCTTCAGAAATGAGTCTCCATAGGAACTTGTATAATAATCAGATGAAACAGCGAGTTATAATTGGCAGAGAGCTGTACTGTACCTGTAGAGATTTCACTTTCCCGTGAATGCTGTCCTGGGAGGCCTGAAGAGCCTCATTCTTCTCAAAAGAGGGGGAGTCAGAGGTAAAGACACTGTCATGTGACAACGCCTTGCTTCCGACGTCCATTTTGGACCTGAAAAAAGAGGCACTTTACTTAAATACTATGCATTATTATCGTATTAATCGGTACATTAATCTCCCCGTTATAGAAATGCTTCCGTTTACAGATTTAATAATCAACACACATCTCAAATGGTCCAAGCGGTACGGTTTTGTTCTTCACTATCAATACATGATATTTTGACTTAAATACACGTTTAGCAGAAACTATAATCTGTATTTTGAATTTCCAATTTCCCCAGGCAAGCGCTATGCAGTACTGTCCTGCACTCTGATCAGGAAGTTGGCAGTGCGTGAAGTAGGAAGTCACGTGATCTCAGTGAAATGTAGAGGGGAAAAGCCGTGGCCTTGCAAAAATTGTTTGTTTGTTTGTTTTTTCTGCTTTTAATACACATTCAACAAATCACATGGGGTATTCGGTACGCTTTACGTTAATGATTTTGCCAAACTGTACTGTAGGTTAACCCTTCGAGAACCAAGGGACATATTTGTGTCCTAATAGGGTTAAGAAAAAACACTTTAGGCATTTTTTTCCTGCAACACTACACTTGAACCTTTTCACGAGGTTGATATAAATATGTATAGTATACATTATACATTATAGTATACATTAAACTCCTTGTTTATGATAAATTCAACTTAGAACCCATTTTTAAATCGGGAACTTTCTGTACATGGCATACAGTATTCAGCACTTTATTATAAAATAAGGTTTAAGTTAAAGTTTTTTGCCCAACTGTAGGTTAATCCAAGTGTTTTAAACATGTTTAAGGTAGACTATGTTATGATATCCATCCATCCATCCATTATCTTGCGCTTAATCCACACAGGTTCGCGGGCCACCTGGCATCTCTGGGTACAAGGGCAGGAACAACCCTAGAAGGGGCGCCAATCCATCGTAGGGAACACACACACACACACACACACACACACACACACACACACACACACACACACACACACACACACACAC
>JAUZST010010199.1:0-12541 GCA_034779995.1 Parotocinclus haroldoi | reverse complement strand
AAAAAATGCATTCAAAGAATTTCATGATTGCACTATTTCAAATTATTCTAATTCGTTGACCAGCACCTGTAGTTATTTTTTATTCTTTTGGGGAGGGGAATGGACAAAACTGTTGCCTTCTGTACTAAACTAAGCAGTTCTCTTCCAACACACTCAAATCTCTTTTGCACACTGCAATACACGTTAAATGTGTGTAAGATGATCAATTACCTATCAAAAATGGCTCCAACTCCTGCACTGTGTGCACTGTTGCGGTGTACATGGAGGCCAGTGGCTAACAATATTCCATCCTTTACTGTGATAGAGCGATGGGAGAATGAGGCAATCAACAGCTCATTCCAACCTAAAAAGAAGAAAAACAAAACAAAAAGTGTCCTGTGAATAAGTAATATGCCAAATCTCATTTGAAGGACTGTTTTTAAAAATGTTACACAGATTAAACTTACTTTTAGTCAGAACAAACAGGGCTTACATTTACCACAAAAATCACTAATGGCATAAATGTCAGCAACTTGGTATGATTCATAAGTTGTGGGGTGATATGCTCCCAAAAATAACAAAAATAATAAAAATAATAAAATAAGTTCCATTAATGCTACAATTCTGATATGCAGAATAATTTGTGTGAATCACAAGTCACATTTAAAAAAAATTAATTATTTAAAATGGAGAACACGTGATAAAAGCACTCGCACCACAATCAGCCAAATTCAAATAATGTGTTAGGGCTGCAGGGCATTTCAAATGAACTAGAACATTACTAATAAAGGATGTAAGGAATTAAATCAATTCCAAATATATTACCACTACACAAAAATTACCAAAGACTAAAATGTCTCAAACATATTCGTTGTTTAGAATGTAACTTTAACTTTAACATGAGTGCAGTCTGTGTCACTGTCTATGTAAATGTGCAAACCAATAAAAGGGACAGAGAAACTGAGGAAAGCAAGGGTAACAAAAGCATTTACCAGCACGTAGAAGGATGACTTGATCATCTAGAGCCAGCTCTGAAAAGTGTGGGATCCTCTTGGCCCATTCCACAAGAGTAAAGAGCTGTTTATCAGCTGCCTGGCAGATATTGGTGACAGGATCATTTCCCTTAGGGTAGAAGCATATGTCAGAGTGAGTTTTAAGAACAGAAACAGGTATTAGTGGCATTTATAATACGTCACATACTTTCATACAATTTATCGTGTTATTGGAACAGTAGCCAAGACTCATTTCAGGGATCGCATCCCTCAGTGGCTGCATTTGAAGACCGACTGAATCATAGTGGCATGACAAGGCTGTCATATTATGAAGGCTGTTCAAATTCTATGGTAATACAAGATCATTGTGTTCATTGCGTTGTAACACAAACTGGAAATCTTCTGTAGAGCAGATCGTATAATTTCGGTCTATATGGCCCTGAAAGGAAAACACCTTCGTAGGGAATATCATTCAAAGGATGTAGCCACTGAATTGGGATGCAGCTAGTGTTACAAAAACATGTGTTTAAAACATCAAAAAAAGTAATTACAGAGCTGGTCCCTGAGCAGCCATCAGAGTGCATTTCAATTTTCTGTTCAACAGCCATTTCTGCCTCTAGAATCTTTTCCACTGGCATCTCTTCGTTCACTACACTGGTAGACTCAACATCCCCATCTCGTTCCCTGTTCCTCTGACGCTCCTCCTGGACAGCTGCAACCCAAAAAAAGCTGCATGATACATTAAAAATAACTGGAGGAGAGAAATGTAACAATACATGTCATAAGTAGCTGAAACAGCAAGATAAAAATAAAAAATAGCCATTTCTTTTGTCAATATAACAGTGGCAACAAATGGCAGTGACCATATTAGTTATGTATGGGACTGTGGTGGCCTAGTGGTTAAGGTACTGGACTATGGACCAGGGTCCAGATCCCACCTCTGCCACCGTGTGGTTCCTGAGCAAGGCATTTAACCCACAAATGCTTGGATTGTCTTAACTGTATTAATTGTATGTCGCTCTGGATGAGGGTGTCTGCTAAACGACATGAATTTATGTAATTAATACATACTCACAGCCTGTGCTTAAATTTGCATTAGTATAAAAAACTAATTTACATGAGAATAGAATACATTACACTGACTTCCTAAATATTATAAATATGTTCATGGTTTTCATTGAGGCTGCAATTAAAGTTGCTCGTAGAAATATCCAACAGCGTATCCTATAGATGCTTTTCCAAACATTTTCTGACTTTGGAGAAATCTCAGAACATCAATCAAGGTCCTGACTTTTCTATATATATATATAATATTTTTTTTCTTTAAAATGACACTTCCATTGCCAAAACAAAAAGGGACAAAAGTTTCTCTTTTGGAAGTTAAGGTTCAGAATAGCATTAATTAGCTAATGATCAGTAATCATTAAAACCATTAGTAACACATTAAGCCTTCAGGGTTTAAATTCAAATTGATGTGTACTCATTATAAAAATTACAGACATCTTTGTGGGAAATCAGCAGTGTTTCAAATACTTATTTTCCTCACTACACGCACACACAATAGAAATACCCCCTAATTTCTGTGAGCAGTGTATATACAGATGTTTTTTTTACCTTCCCTCTTCATTCCCATGGCTAAGCACTTCTGGTATCGGCAGTACTGACAACGATTCCTCTGCCGTTTGTCAACCATACAGTCCTTGTTATCTCTGCATGTGTAGCTCAGGTCCTTTCTTACAGTGCGCTTAAAAAAGCCCTTGCATCCTTCACAGCTGTAAACTCCATAGTGCTTCCCTATAGTTAAAAGCAGAACAAAGGGTTCATATATTAAGATCAGAAAATTTATAGTCCTGGAACCTGGGTTTAATGTACTGATTTTGTAGTACATTTTCTTGTCAAATGCTGACCATAGGACATATTATTGACCACTGATTACATACATGCTCTGTCTTTAGGATTGCCACACAGACATGAAAAAGCATTAAAGCAATAAAGTGGTACAAATCAACGATTTGATGTGAGATGGAAATTCTTCTAATTAAATCACTAAGTATCCACTTTACCTTGCCACAATGTTAAGGCTAGAGATGCAACGATCAACTTGCCAGGGACCAGAATCGGCCTAATTTAAGCAGATCGACAGTAACCTGTGGTCAGCTGATCAATGTCATAAAACAGATACTGTGCTGGTCACGCATGCACTTAAGCAGTACATAAAAACAAAACAGAACTAACAATGTTATCAGCCAAGAAAATTGCAATCAATGAATCTCTAGTTAAGACCAATAACTGTTTGAGCATAATATATATACACGTATATGCCAATTAATAGCCATCCAAACAGCAGCTGTTCTGCTGCACCAAACAGTGCCTGTCCCATTGTAAATAGTACTCATTTGTTTGTCCCTAACGGTAGTGTGTGTACTGGATGAGATCTTGTATGTACTGTTTAACTAGGTCATTCTGGAGGCAGTAATGGTCCAACTGGATAATTACCTTTTATAACTTTTGTAACAAGCTGCATACAATATGAAGTTTCTTGTCTGTATTTCCACCTAGCCTGTCAGCTAGTAAGTGCAGAGACCTGTAGTTTTCCATGAAAAATATGGCACAACTGTTTTACACCATTGATTGAGGCACTGGATCAACTATATGAAAGAAATACCAGCATATTTAGGTTGATAATTAATGACACAGACAAGCATCCCTCTCCAGACAGGATCCCTACAGGATCAGGTGGATCATTCTCAGCACCACACTGACATGCTGTGCATGTTGAGCTGGTACAATTGGATGGAAGGCACAGCAGTGCTAATGGTGTTTTAAAACACTGTTCACACACTTCACTATATTAGAGACTATTGTGCCACCTTGTAGATTTAAATTCATAAACAGTAAATCCAACTGTTTCTGCATGGTTTGCGTTAGCCATCCTCTAACCCTTGATCAGTGTTTAGAAGATGCTGCCTACAAGATGCTGGTGGCTGGACATTTTTTGTCTGGTTAACTATTTTCCAGCAGTGACACTTGTTTTAAAAAACTAGCAGCACTGCTTTCTTGTAGTATGCATGGGTTAATTAAATACAATCCTCTTGATATTTTGTGGAATTAAAAGCACTCATGATTTTCTTTTATTTCCAAGTGCAAGTACACTTGACTATACATGACTGTCAGACTGACCGAAGCATTTACTACTCTGGTGTAAAGCATTTTTCTACTGTGGTGTATTTACTTTTATTCTTCATTAAAACTGGTTCAAAGTGTATTTTCAATCTTAAAATTTTACAATTACAAACGTTACTTTAACACTCATGCACAATTATGCAGAACAGAGTGTGCTAGCAAATGCAGTAATCTCTGACCTAGTTTACAAATGGTCTTTTCAATGTATCTGGATAAGATTTTAACCACATGAATGATTAAACTATTTGCACTTCTCTAGTGTGTCCCAGTCAGCCTGATGAAAATCTGATTGCTGTATCCCGCACAAAATGTAAAAGGACTAGTCAATTCACAATATTTCATATAATTTCTTCTATCTAATATGAAGGGTTAACTATGGGAGCTAATGTTATGAAGCAGACCTTGGTAAGCATGATTAAAATGGCACTGACATCGTAACTGGTGTAATTATGAGCCACAGGTCAATTTAGCAAATTTGTAAACGTTGACTGTAATACAGGGTTTCCTTTTTTAGGTTGAGTGGAATCAGCTTAAATTACTTTTAAAAAATGAATTCTCTCATGTTTCATGTTTACGTCCATTACTGTTTCTCTAGCCACACAAGGATGGGCTATGAATGATATGTGCTATGTTGCAAAAAGTTGGGCAACTTTTGGCAGTCAGGTGCATCTTGAAAGAGATGACATCATTTACACTTGTTTAATAAGTTACTGCATTGTGTCACAAAACAACTCCTGGAGTGGTTTGAGCTATCAGATTCAAATCAGATATTGCATCTTGGGGTGCATTTAGATGTGTTTTGTGTATGGCTTTGTCCTATCTACAAAAAAACTAATACTCAAAAGACATCTAATTGGAAGTCATTTCATTGTAATAAGCAATTTAGACATATACTACTGTCCACAAATAACGTTCATATGGCGGTCTCCCACCAGTTCGTTTCCAAATTGTTCTGCCCACCTTAATTACACTTGTTATGGAATCAGCTCTGTATAAATCAAGTCAAGTAGATGTAAACATTCATCTACTTCTAAAAATTGATATCTTACTCTCTTAAAAATATATTTAATCTAGTCATCAGCTTTGTTATGGCCCTAAGCAGTATTGCGCAGATAAGATGAATCAATTAATGAATTAAGTGTAAAATCGCAACATTTGACGCTCAACAATATTTTGCAAATAAAAACTAACCGACGCAGGTGGGCCAGCGTTACAAGCTGATTCAAACATCAAATGTTTTTGTAACTGAATTTTCAGTCTGATTGGAAATTGAAATGTAATTTATATATGACTAATAAGAGTAAATTCACATGGTAAAAAATCTAATCTGCATACAAGAGATACAAAAGATACAAGAAAAGACCAATACCCCATTTACACATAGTAATTCTGATAGTTGTGTATCAGGAGGATTCTACCTGAATATAGCTAATCCGCATAAAATAGTGTGAAAATCATCAAGCCCATTTAAATCTGATGTGAAACCACTTCAGAAGGAGGTTTGAGATGCATTATAGCCAAAAATTAAGTGTAGATCCACCTATTTCTGACAAGATGGCTGTCAAAAACTGCCTAATACTTATCAACATAGCACACCTCATCCATGATGTCCTTCCCTGCATGGCCAGGCAAACAGTCATGAAGGACGAGCAGAGCTGGTGAACACAAAAAACAATATTTATTACCAGTTTGGATTACCAATTGATTGACTGATTGTACTTCTAGCGCTGACGCGAGTGGCTGCCTGTTCCAGTAACTCCATCTCAAGAATTTTATCTAATTATCTAATACCACTGTCCAAAATAAACTGTAGTAGGATTGCCTCACACCAGTTCATGCCCAAATTGAGCTGAGCACTACAGTTGGTCATGTTGCAGCATAGTTTCTGCATTAATAACATTAAACAGCCATCTCTGTCTAAACATTACTCCCTCAAGGTTGGAGTCCTGACTTAATTTAACCCTTTCATGCATGGTGTCCACTACAGTGGACAGATATTCAGACTTAATTTATTCCAAAACAACAGAGGGGTGTTCTCCTAAACCTTTACTGTACCACTGTAGTATCATTGTTGTCTTTATTAATATTTGTAACCCTGAAATATTGCATCAATTCAAAATGGCGGAAGGCAGTGGACATGATCATGTGACAGCTGGAATATCTGTAAAATTATTTTATTCTACAAGGAGCACGCAGGTACAAAAAATTACAAGTGGTCAATGCTGCTCATTTTACTTCTTTAAGCCATCGATTTGTATTTTCACATACCAGAAGAGCGATCCCCACAAATTGCACAAAGGCGTTTATGGGAGATTGTAAGCCCAATGCTGTGGCCTGAAACTGTTTTAAGTCCAAAAGGTGGCTTGACATCATCTGAACTGCTGACTGCATGCAGGCTCGAAGCAGATACTGTAGAGTTGATCTGGAGAGGAGAGATTTACAATTAGCTACAATAAAAGGGTCTAAAATTATGAAAATGTTTGTAAGGGAAATTCTGGAAAGAAAATAAAATTGACAAACAGATGCATCCCAATCTCGAACAACTTTGCATTTAGTACAATATGCAACCTTTAACAGACTTCTTTAATACTTGATAACTCGGGAAAATACAGACCAAGCAAACAAACAACAACAAAGTCTCGTGTTTTGAGAACTTAAATCTTAAACAAAGCTCGAGGTTATGGATCTATAACCGCAAAGCAGAAAAAGTTGGGACAGTATACAAAATGCACATTTTTTAAAAATAATAATAAAACATGGATCTCAAGTGGTAAACAAATGTGTGAGAATATTACTTGAATGTTTAAAACAAAAAAGACTAAATTGTTTCTCAAAGACAGGCTCGAAGAATTACTTTTACCAAGGGAACTTAACAGACCCTGGCTTTTGGAAATCATAAGGATCTGGATGGTCTTTTTGCCTTTGATCTAGAGCAAACAGCATCTATTTTTTTCTAACAAAAAATGAACGAAAAACAAAAACAGACCTGGAATGCTAATTCATCTAACAGCAATACACATTTCCACCGTGTGCCTCCAAAAAAGTTCAATCTGCTTCTGGACATGTTTAGCATAAAACTTTTTTTAAAAATTGTAAGAAGATTTGATAAATGACATTTCTTGGTGCAGCGTCTTCTGAGGGAAGGGAGATCATGGATCTTCAGTTTATGCTCGCAACCTTTTCCTTTATGCACTGAAATTCTTTCCTTTAACTGTTTACTGATACTATGCAGTGTAGAAAAAGAGAAATTAAAATCTTTATGAAGAGACTCAATGGATACTGTTTTTTGCCCCAAACATAATCGCCTGTTGGCAATGAAATGACATACTTATCTTTTTCCAGATTCATTACTAACTCTAAATCATCAACGTCCCAACTTGTTTTGGGATGTGATGCAAGCCTGAAATACAGTAACAGATGTTTATTAACAAATTAAACGAAGTAAAGCAGACAAAACCTGAAATATCTTTGGTTCATACTGTGTGAACCAAAAAGTAAAAGTAAGAAACATTTTCTATACCATCTAAACTCTTTTCTGATTTGGGGTTGTACAAAAAAGCTTCACACAACTTCAGAATAAAGGGCCCAATGGGAACCTAGACAGCATCATGGAATTGAGGAATGAAAACAGAAGTTGGACATAAAGGCAAATGCATAGATATTGAAAAAAATGTATTCTTTTAGCACCGTGGTTCCCATACCAGGGGACAAAGCTAGTACAAGTATCGCATGTTGAAAACTAAATACTGCTACACATTAGGACTTAAGTTAATAGTAATAATGAGGATCATTTGTTTTATCAGGGTTCAACCCAGGACAAAAAGTCCAGGACAAGTGAAACATGACATCAGGTCAGCAGAATGGACAATTTAATGTTGGGGTGCACAATGTGATGACAATGGGTGAAAATGTAAGTGCGGTAAATGTCAATTCACTTGAATATTTAACCCCTCTCCATGCAAAAAAGTTGTCTTATCCACACGCACATCTAGTCAATACAAACCAATTATCTGTAGACAAACTAAGACAAACAGTGAGATTTTTTCAGGGAAAAGCTCCAGCTCCATGGGCTGATTTGACCCAAAATGTTGTACAAAGTTTTCAGGGAATATCCTAACAAGCCGGACACAAGTGGTTCTTTATTGTAGAAACTACAACTTTTAGAAAACAGTCACTGGAGTGACACTCACTGACACTGGCAGATATGTACACAGTTACAGATGTGGTCTCATTAGACACATGGTCTTGTGACAAGAGAATGAAAAAAATGCTCAGTCCACCAGGCCGGAGGAGCACTAGGTTTCTGTACTGAAACTGAACATTGTAAAAACAGCGGAATCTAAATCCAAAAAAGCTGCTCTGTAAATGTTATATTACCAATTGACATTGAGGGAGCTCGGACTCTTTCTAAGCATCCCTCATAGGTTGTAAGAGACCTTGTGTTTTTTCTATTTGTTACTCTCAATTGTGATAGGTGTAGACTTGTAGCTAGTCTGACAGAAAAGATCCATGTTGGTGTTAAAGGCGCACATCCAGACAGAGAAGCCTAGCTCAGATTCTGTCTTAGCAAATCTGGATGCCACAGGCATAGTTAGTGAACCCCTCCGGCAGCACCCTAGCATCTGCCCCAAGCCTAAATGCACCCAAAAGGTCTGTTTCAATAATCTCATTAGGATATACACAGATAGCCCTTGCAGAACAATCTTAAACTAGGATTACTTAAGATTAGATCACTTAAGACCAAATCACTGATTATAAATGAATTAATCACTGATAAACACGTACACACTGTCTTACTGAAATTTGGATTAGACCAGATAAATGTAATAAATGAAGGCTCCCCTCCTGGGTACAGTTATGTTCAATGCCCTCATCCTAATGATCGTGGAGGAGGTGTAGCAACAATTTTTGACAAAGATCTAGATGTTTGTGCTAAATTATTTCCTGCTTAGTATTTTCAACAGATAAGGCTTTAATTGTAAGTGTATTTAACATTCACTGCAGGATCTACTTAAAATGGTAATCATACTTTAGATCTAATATTAACATTTGGTATCAATATAGATAACAGATGTTTTGTCACAAAGTGAGTTGATTTGTGATCATTATCTCTTAAGTTCTGAGCTACATGTATCAAATAATATTTACTTACTCCCTTGTTATCTCACTATCTGAATTAATACTGTCTCCAGCATGATTTTAACAGTAATGACTTCATGACTTTCTTTAACAATAAGAAATCTTTATTTAAAAAACCTAATGCTTATCAAATCACCCATCTATGCAGCAACCTTCCAGGTGCAGCACTAGTGTAGATTTCTGTTTAATTACCTCTAAATCAGGACTATAATATTTAAGCCAATCACTAATACTGAACTGTCGCCACTGATCAGTTTGTCCAAGTCAGCAATATGTTTATTATACTACTTATTTACTCAAATAATTAATATTATTATAGAACCATTACTTATTTTAGATTCATCCCTTACCTGTGGTTATGTGCCAAAATCCTTTGTATGCACCATGATTAAACCTCTGACTTAAAAAAAAGCCAATCGTGGCCTGAAATCTACCTTTTCTTTACAAAGTCTTAGAAAAAGCTGTTTATCAGCAGCTCTGTAGTTTCATCCAAAGTAACAGTATTTATGAAACATTTCAGTCAGAATTCAGGCCTCATCATAATACTTAAACAGCATTAATTAGGGTACTTAATGATCTGTTAATATAATCAGATAACAGACTTGTTTCTTTTCTTGTTTCTTGTCATCTCGATTTGTTTTTTTTTAATACAGTTTTTTTTCTTTATCATGGGACTACTTCAAACAAATCCATGATGAATTTAATTCCAATATTTTAAATAATAAATAATCAAATAAATAATTGCCCTTTTATATAAATAAATGTGGTCAACATGCTCCTCATCACTGTCCTTTTGATCAAACACACATGTTCCTTATTAGTTCTCTCCTAAGTCTCGTGGCTCTCACCTCGTTTCTAAGCACTTTATGCTGTTGTTAATTCTCGCTGACATACCGTGCTACCGGTTTTATCTCGCCCTTATTGGATTACATCTGCCTATCACTTTTTTGTGTTTGTGAATTGCTTTTTTGTGTATGACCCTGGACTGTTTGTTGACTAAAAGAAAACTGAGGAAAAGGTCAAGCATACTTTCAGACCTAAACCCTATTGAGCATACATCTCTTAACATCCACCCACTCTGTGATGTCATCATGGAGAAGTGGAAGAGGATTCCAGTGGCAGCCTGTGAAGATCTAATGAACTACATGCCCAAGAGAGTTAAGACTGTGGTGGAAAATATTGGTGGCCACACAAAATATTGACTCTTTGGGCAGATTTTGGCCATTGTCACTTAGGGGTGTACTTTTGTTGCCGGTAGTTTAGACATTAATGGTCGTGTGTTATTTTGAGGGCACAGCAAATTGACACTTATACAAGCTGTAGAAGTGTCATATTATCAGTGTTGTCATATGAAAAGTATAATACATCATTTACAAATATGAGGAATGTACTCATCTTTGTGAGATACTGTATCTGTGTGATTTAAATGACTATAATATTCCATGTGTTTTAGTCCCAACACAGATATCCCCATCAAAATCAATGAGCACACCAAGCGAAACTGGGAGTCAAGATTCTGTAGAAGGTGCCACTGTGGGCAGGTACATGTTCCCATGACATCATAATTTACACAAATAAATACTGTGTTATTGTTGTTGATCTGTTTAATTCTAGAAATATATTTTATGGCTTTATTTTATGACTTTGACTGGCTTTTATTGAAAACATAATATCAAATACTCATATACTGTACTAATACTATACTAATAATACTTTTTTTAATTGATTCTACTGTTTCTCTCTGTTTTTGTATTGCATCAACAGATATAGGTAAGAATGTGTAATCAATATTTTGGAATGAGTCTTGTAGTTTCATGTAGCTTTAGTTTCTGTTATTTAGATGTATTATATTAGTTATCATTAGCAAAATTACAGTTTACACCAACTAGATCTATAGGGCGTGTATAATGCAATGTACAACCTCAAATCAGAAAAAGTTGGGACAGTATGTAAACACCCCCCCTTATTGGACATTGGATGAAGATATTTGTCAAGCACTACAATACAGAGTTAGAAAAAAAACAACAAAAAGCATTAACAATATCCAGAAGCAGTGTTGAATTTTCTGGACTCAGAGGCATCTGGGATGAACCATGACACAGTGGAAATGTATTGTGGGTAGACAAATCATTATCAGATCTTGTTTTGAGGAAATGGAAATGGACACTGTGTGCTCCAGATCAAAGAAAAAGAGGATCAAAAGGACAAAAACCTCGGTCTGTCATAGTATGGGACTGTATCAGTTGCATTGGCAAAGGTCATTTACACTTTTGTGATGGCAGCATTAATGCAGTAAAGTTTTAGAAATGGGGGCGCCCATGCATTTTCCAACAAGACAATGAAAAATCACATGCAACATATAATTTGGATATGTTGCAGGCCTGAAATGCAGTAATGTACATTAAGAAATTAAATTGATTTAAGTTAAGTTGACTGAACTTATTTGGAACCAAATATCTTGGTTTTATCCTGCCTGCAATTAAATAAAATGAATATAAGAAACACTGCTGTTTTAATATTACCATTTTCTATACTCTACCAACCTTTTCTGATGTGGGTCATTATGGTATAATTACCCATTAAGCTACATAGTTGAAGGTAAAATTATTTATTATTTAAAATAAGATATATTGTTAAATGTAAAATTTAAAGAGAAGTGATTTTAAATTAAAAATTGCAAGGTTTCTGTATGTCTCTCTATACATTGCCATTGTGGCCCCACTATAAAAAGTAAACAAGAAAGAAGAACTACTCCTTCAGCCTACATTATTGTCTCAGACTCCCATTCTCTCCGCTTCCTTTGATATAATTTAGATTGTCTTTTAAACCTATTAATGACCCTATTGTCTCTACACTACAAACTGTATTACCTAGGTGCCTTCAACTGGCAGACATGCCTCGAGTTGTCATGAAAGCACATAGTTACCCTGGACAGTTTGGCGCTACAGCTCTTCATAGATAAATGCCTAAAACACACACTGTTTGATCCTGAATAGTAGTCAAAATAATTACACAATGTAACGATTAAAAAAAATGTTGTTCCCAGTTGTTGAGTGTGTTTTCCTAATTGTTTGTGCCTTAAATGAATAGAAAAATGTTATTATTCCCTGTAAACATTGCTTTTGTGGTCAGCACAATGATATTTTAAATGTATCTATTTTTAAGGATATCAGCTATCAAGAAGTTTCTAGAACTGTCCAGAATTATCTAGAACTTTCTGGGACTGTACAGAATTGTACGTAGCTGTA
>JAUZST010010198.1:0-37625 GCA_034779995.1 Parotocinclus haroldoi | reverse complement strand
TGGGTCCTTGAGCAAGACCCTTAACCCACAATTGCTTGGATTGTAAGACTGTATCACTTGTAAGTCGCTCTGGATAAAGGCGTCTGCTAAATGCTGGAAATGTAAATAAGTACATGGGAGAAATATATAAACATAAAAGGCATAGAAGAGAAAAAAAAAATGTAAACCAAAAATGAGGGGTTTGGCTTTAACACCCTCATCCTGCGAAGCTGTGATTTATTTTAGAGATAAACAAACATTTCTTCAGCATACCTTCTCTAGAAGAACAGTAATATGCCAAACGATTGAAAGTTTTATACATAATTAGCACCCATTTCTATTCAATGTAGTTCTTCACAGACAGCCAGTATAAATTAAATAAGACAGGGATAAAATGATCCCTTTTTCTCAACTGACAGAGAAAACTCAACTGCAAGCAGCAGCTTCCCCATCATATTTTTGCAATAGTATTACAGAAAAACAGTCAAGATGATGACAGCAGAAACACTACTGGTAATTTACATTTAGCATGGACCTTCTAGCATATTCCAAATCATTCAAAGATATTAATACAACAGAAACAAAAAAGGGACAAATGGAACGAATCTAAATCTGTATTTATACTTGTATAATATGTTCGATCAGATGGGGTGTGATTAGAGATCTCAGCAGAACGGTTTGTTTAAATTTGAGGTCTCTAAGCATCAATGGCTATTTAATGACACATGCTAGGTTACAAAACTAATTAAAAAAAAAAAACAACTTAGATTGAGCAAACTTAGCATAATCAATTACTCTCATGCATAACTTTGGACAGCGGGAGGATAACTGAATGTCCGGTGGAAACACATAAAATCCCACACAGGAAGAAACAGAGATTGGGAGCCAACCAGGGACGGTGGAGACATGATGCGAGCAGACTAACTGACGTGCCACAGTAAAACTGCTTTAGGAGAAGAGTGATATGCTACACCATTTAAAGCTTTATACATTATTAACAAGTGTGTAATCAATTCAGTGCTTCACAGACAGCCAGTATAAATTAAACAGGACTGGTTGCCACAAAAGCTGCAGCTTCCTGAACTAGCTTAAGTTTATTTAAAGGAATTCCATTAGCATAGCAGTAACAGGTCAGTGAATTAGCAGATAATAGTAACATGTAGGTAATATAACCAACAGCATAACATTATAAACTCAAGTTTCCAAAAAAATATTTACCCCTTAACATTAAGTAGGACTAAGTAGTTATAATACACATGAAATTAAAGCGGTATTGATCAGAAAAACGAGAAGTACCAGAACCAAGACTACACAGTCCCCCTAGTTTTTAAGTATTGTAATTAATGTGCACGTCCTGCACACTGATTAAAATATGAACTAGTGTCATTTTAATCTCGCTTGTCACCATTAAACAGTTCTGCTCTTTTCACCTCAAGGAAATTGTTTTCTGATCAAAATAACACTGCACAGTCATACAAATGGAAAATATAATAAATCAATAACGTTGTTCAAGATCAAAACTTGGCATTAATTCTTCAAGAAACAGCATGTGCTATGCAACATAGCATGTTAATGTGACTGCAGCGTATCATAAAATGTATTCACTTAGCACACTCATCATAGCAGCGCACTATATACAGGGTGACAGATCTGAATACCCCAGTAAGTAATGGGTGAGGGGCCATCTTTTAGGCTTTCTGGAACATGACATCAACCTTGAAAGTCACCATATTGGATCAAGGGCAATATGGACGACAAGCCAAGTTGTGATCCGAAGACCACTAACAATGAAGGAAAATCAACGATTGTTTTGGCTGCCTTTGTGAAAAGTCCACTACGCAGCACATGATATGTCCTGTGACTTTTGACTCACCCTGTAGCAAGTATCGCGTTACCACCTTATCTTTAATACCCATACATGATTGTAACCCGTTTCAGTTGCAAGTCACGTTACATAAAGGTGCATGCAAAATGAACACATGCAAATTAATGCAAGAACTCGAGATTCATCCAAGGGTTGTTTCTGGGTTCAGAAGACTTTACCAGTAAAATAAGTTGAATACAAGGGTCCCATGATCATAGTACCAGTGTTTTAGTAGAATACGGCCAAAGACGCTAAAGACTTAAGCTAAAATGAGATTTGTTTGAGCAATAATATAATGGCCCCACACAGTACAAAATTGTATTAAGGTGCCATATTAGTCATTTCCGCTGCTCTTCATTCCAATCTTTGTTCTCTATTGCGTATCTTAGACTTTTCCCCCGTTTCCCTTAAAAAAAATAGTCTCTGTGCTGCTAATCTTCTAACCATTCCTGATCAAGCATCTTCGTACTGTAGAAGAGTCAACTTTGGCATCTCAAAGAAGCTGCCAGATGTTGCTATTACTCAAGTGTAAAGAGAGGTCACACAAAATACTTGCCACTACAGCCTACAGAAATATTTTCTTCTTTAAGTACTGAATGCAACTTTCCTGTATTTTCTCCTGTAAATTAATAAATGCTCATCGTACCTTGGTTAAAACAATGTTATATCCAATCGAACAATGACCTAAAGATTTGCACAGTTCTGTACATCTCTTTATGGATTTTTTATAATGCACAGGAAAAGGAGAGAAGGGTTGATGCAACTGTTGCTCTCATACTGTCATGCTTCAAGTCTCATGAAAAGCATGACACTTTCGCTCGCTTTTACACTTCTGTATCCATTCACCTGGAACACTATGATCATGGTGAGGAAGAGATATATTGCTGAGACCACAGGAGATAAATCTGTTCCCTCGGGGCTCAGGACATCAAAGACAGGCCTCTTATCTCCATATTGAAACATCCAAAGGCCGTGACCTAATGAAAAAAAAAAAAAAAAAAGCAACAATATACTTGTAAACGACTAAAGATATAGCAAAGGCATACTAGTGGCATCAGTCATAAATTAAACATCTCAGGAAACTCTACGTCACATCCTGTTTTTAAACGATCCTACAAAAAAAAAATTGTATTTTTTCCATTTACAAATCGTGACAAAAATTCAGACTGAACGGAAATTCTCAGAGTGCTATATACCAATGGCTGAGAACAGACACATGACCAGCAGGATGATAATGCACCAGAAGACGTCCACGTTCATCTGACGCTCGAGTTTGCTGCGCTTGTAGCGTGGCCCGTTGTTGTTCAGCATGGCTTTGGTCTCATGCCCTGAGAATGGCACACAAACGCGCACGGATAGACACACACACACACACACACAAACACCAGCTGAATCAGCTTAGAGAATGGTTGATAAACGGACATCTTCACTGTCCACTATGTAGTACAGTAAAAAAGCAGGAATGTAGCTCCAAATTACTCCTTGTTCACAATTCCACTGGTTTAAAAACATAACTTCAAAGTTTACTACAGCATGGGACATGTTCCCACCTCTATTTGGTCAATTACAGTTGTACAAGTCACTAAGTCTCATGTCACACAATCCTAGAGTCAAGT
The DNA here is from genome assembly GCA_034779995.1 of Parotocinclus haroldoi. NCBI lineage: Eukaryota > Metazoa > Chordata > Actinopteri > Siluriformes > Loricariidae > Parotocinclus > Parotocinclus haroldoi. The sequence continues at coordinate 34,166 of JAUZST010010198.1, read as the reverse complement.
CCCAAGTCGATACACGCAAATTCAAAACTCAAATCATAGTAAACTCTTCAAATGAAAAATTATTTTGCCAACAAATTAAGTACTCGCAATACAGCAAGAATTTGTCATAGCTACGGAGACAATTTCTTGACATAAGCACCCACACCCAAAATAACAATTAGACAAATATTGGAAGACCGCCCCACTCAAATTAGCTACCGTTCATCATTGGTTAATTACTACGTAAACTATACTGCTCGCAAAAATTAGGGAATATTTAATTAGGGGATTTGATATAACAGTAGTTTTTAGCTTGCCTCACACATTGAAATTAAATATACACCAACCCCAAGTCTGTGCTATTCTGCTCACAAAAACTATGGGATATTTCATTTTTTTTGTGGGGCAATAAGCAATCTAAAAACTAATATTACATTAAATGTATTGGTTACTACACATTCAACCAGTAACAGCAAAAACTAATGTACTCTAAATGATAAAGGACTTATACATATTCTACATTGAGTGGAATAATTGTTGTCAATTTGTCATGCTGAGGAAAATCGCACAAGCCGCAATGTCTGTAGGTGTTGGATCCAGACCAGCATGAATGAAATCAATTTTGCAGTGAGAAATCCCAAAATGATTTCAGATTCAACTTCGAGACTAGAAAGGTTTTCTTACCAATGGAAATAATAAGCATGTTGCTGTAAATGTGAGCGCTGACCCTTAAAATACACCCATCTAATCGTAGTGGTGCTTTTTGTTCACATTGGTAAGGATATGGTTTGGTACCTGCATAGATGACGACGCCCACAGCCTCCTCTGTATTTCGAACAGTGCAGCCTCGAAGCAGCAGGTTGTCTTTGTACAGCCCATCTCTCCTCCCGTTGCGATGCATTCTGTCACACACACACACACACACACACACACACACACACACACACACACACACACACACACACACACACACACACACACACCTTTTACTTCAAGTCAGGTTTAGCTCCCTTAAGATACAAAACCATGTCTCCAGTAAAGCACGTTCACTAAACTCCATATTGCTTCACTCTAAAGAAATTACAGAAAAGGTGAAAAAGATTCAGTAATAAACAATAACATGAGATGGACAGTACAGGCTCAAGCAATGTGAGTGGTTTGTCACTGTACCTCAGGCTTTTAGTGACTTTTTCCCCCTGAAATGATCACTCTTCAGTATGATACCCTAGGTCCTCGACCACCCACCAGTCTTAAAAAGCTTAAGGACTGTGACTTAAGGACTTTGTAACACTAGAGACAGTCAAATTTATAAACAAAAAAAAAACTCGCAGAAAACTCAAAATGTGCTCTAAACAGGGCAGAATATTGCAGCCGTTTTACTTAAACTGTTCCACCTACTGTAAGTGACCTTTCCACTCGTCCTAAAACTCAGCCAGCTTTACTTACTGCTCACGGTCAAATGTGGGGTGGGGGTAATAGGTGTTATCACTCTTGTCTGTCAGACAGCACAGAGGACATGCACCCGTAATGTAATAAAGCATCACACCAACAACCACCAGGCCTTTACCCCCTCCCTGGCAGCCAGAGACACTGAAGTAACTGGGTAACCTGGCAATGGCAACACGCCAGGAGCATCTGCTCTTTATCGCACAGAGATGTACGTTATAATCATTCTGGGCCCGGTTACCCTCTTGACAGCTGACTTACTGGCCCAGCTACCAATCGTCACATAAGATTTAGGTGTGGGTAAGGTACGGAATATGTTATAGGTATGAAGAAAATGTTTTCTGTCTAACATTCTGAAATCCAAACACATTAAATCCATATCCTACCCAGTTTTATTTAGAAATTATGCTTTGCATCAGGTCTGAAAATTCAGAAAACTAGAACAACAAGGTTGGAAAAGCGATCAGTTCCCTTGATTCAAAAGTCAACTTTGTGCTTGAATTAGTCAGCTGTCATTTTGGAACCATACTGACCAGTTTTGCACACCTAGAGGAGAGATTATTTACTCTAAGTACTCAGAGTCGATCCTACAACTCCTATTGGATTTAACTCTTGAGCGCAGATGTGGCCACACAAGGACATTTGCCTTTCTATCCTTAAGCCACTTAGTTGCTTAACAACCATCCTTCAGATTAGTTATTGCATTGTTTTCTTGCATGTAAAGAGATTTATTATTATTATTTTATAACAAACATGAGTGGCACTTTTCAGAAGCGGTTTCTCTTTACGCCCTATCATGCAGCCCACCTTTGTGTAAAGCTTCAAAGACTCTAGTCTCACACCCACACCAATCAAATTCAACCATAATTCAACCTACTTGCCTGTAGGCATCTCCCTTGATAAATATCCTCTGGTAAACCACTAGGTATGAAAGGATGGCTAAGATGACTTTAGTGTGTTGGTGATGCCATATTCTTTCTAATTTACTAAAAAAATAAAAATAGCTAAAAAACTCAGAAGGCTACTTAGAACTGCACAAACCCCTACTGTTAAAGACTTAAGAGCCTATCTTAACCTTAGCCTAAACTTCAATATTAAGGATCCAATTGAAAGTAAATTCAAGTCTTAACCACATACCATGTAATGTGTTAAAAGTAAAGACTTACAACATTAACCTTTAGAGGTGAATCAGACAGAACAACTGGATTTAAGAAGGTACCCCATGACCATCATAATGTGGGTTAAAAACACTCACTCAACCCATAAGTTAGACCTATCAATTTAACCACAGTTCAGACAACAATGCAAGAAGGGTGTGGCTTTATTACTGATTTAAGAAGTAAATACAAGGTTTGTTTACACTTCCACATGAAATGTCAACATGCAGTCAAAACTCAATATACAAAACTATAAATATTAAATGTACTACATGTAAAAGATGAATACTGCCTCTAAAATAAATCTGCAAAAATATTAAAAACAGAAAAAAAACCTAAAAAAAAAAAAAAATTCTTACCCCATCCACCCAAAAACACATTACACAGAAACAATAACAAATAATGTTGATTCCCCCCCCCCCCCCAAAGGCTGGACGAGTCCCATTGTGTTTACCATCTTGTCGATGGTCAGCCATGTGTGCACCTTTTACCTGGTGAAGTGATGGAACCAGAATAGCAATGGAAGGATTGAATCTGCAAAGCTATCATATTTATTGATCCTGTATTTCTCCAATTTGGCTGATTCTGAAAGTCTATAAATGGCATGAAACAAACGGGCCATGTTTTAAAAGACAATTTGCTGCAGCCCTGAGCAAACCCCATTTCTGGATTTCCATCTAGGGTTTTGCCTAGAAACAGCATGAACGTTCTCGCTTAATATTTAGTACAGAAACTTTTGTTTGCAATTACAGAGGTCAGGACGTTGCCTGTTTTGACCAAGTTTGTACACACTGCAGCAGGGATTTTGGCCCAGTCCTACATCAAAGTATGATGTTTTCACCGCCATGCTTCACGGTTAGGACGGTGCTTCTTATCCTTCTTCATCCAAACACAGCGAGTGGAGTCCATACCAAAAAGCTCCATTTTGGTCTCATCTGCAACGACCTTCTCTCATGCCTCCTCTGGATCTTCCAGATGGCTATTGGCAAATTTCAAACGGGCCTGGACATTTTCTGACGTAAGCAAGGGGACCTTGCGTGCCCTGCAAGATTTTAATCCATGACAGCGTAGTGTGTTACTAATGGTAAATTTTAGACTGTTGTCCCAGCTCCCATAAAGTCATGGAGCCCCAGACCGAGGATATTGACAGTCATCTTGTGTTTCTTCCAGTTTCTAATAATTGAACCAACAATTGTTGTCTTCTCACCAAGCTGTTTGAATATTGTCCTATAACCCCACCCAGCATTGTGCAGGTCTACAATTTTGTCCCTGGTGTTTTTAGTTCTTTGGTCTTGGGCATGGTGGAGAGGTCGGAGTGTGAGTAATTGGAGTATGCTTTCTGTTAGTATGTTTACATATTTTATACAATTAATGAGTTAAAACAGGTGCAATTAATACAGGTAATGAGTGTAGAATAGGGGGGTTTCTTAAAGAAAAACTAAACAGGCCTGTGAAAGCCAGAATTCTCACTGGCTGTTAGGTGACCAAATATTAATTTTATCCAATAATATGAAAAAAAAAATAAAATTTCTGGATTTTTTTCTTTGTCTTTCACAGCTGAAGTTTACCTACGCTAAAAATTACAGACCTCTCCATTCCTTGTAGGTGGGAAAACTTGTAAAAAAAACAGCAGTGTATCAAGTGCTTATTTTCCCCCACTGTATGTCTTGATTGCGTGGAAATTGGCATAAAGCCCTTAAAACTCTGATTGGTCCATCTTTAATGGACGTGCAAAATGTACTGTGTCTAAAAAACAAGCTGGTGAAGGAACTGTGATATGTTATAGGAAATATGTTTCGCTAGGAAACCCTCGGTCTGGGAATTCATGAATTCATTTTCTTATTCACTTGATCCTGGAAAGGGATGCAGGAGAGCTGGCGCCTAGCCAGAGGCATAGGGCATAAGGCAGGTAGCAAAAACCCTGGAGGGGTCGCTGCGAATTCATGTGGATTTTAATTGGATATTTCACATCCAACCAAACATAATTATGGACCAGTTGGTTTCAATATTGTGGCAGACCCAACATCCCACACTTATGCCTCGTATTCATCCCATATTGAACTTCGACACAAATAAATGGTAAGCATTACACAGTGTTCATCCATTCCTCAAACCAGTAAAGTAAAAAGCACTACAGCTTTACCTCAGACCAAAGAACTAAATCAAACTAATTCTAAAAGGTATAGAGACAAAAAGGTACTTACATGTAGCCACGAAACCGGTTCAGGTCATTGTTGGGCTTCTCACACTCAATGATACTGTTGTACTTCAAGGGGTTGAACTCTGTGTCCTGTTAATAAAGTGTTAATAATGAGTACTGCTCTAAATCAGATTATTTGATAAAGGTAACTTCTTAAGAAGCAGCAGAATCGCATTACGTCTTCAGGTAATTAGTCTACAGGAACTTCGCTACTTATACAACACAGAGGGGTTCAAGAGCTCATGATTCGGTTCAGTAAAGTTCACATCCCACGTAAAGAATTGGTGTGTATTCATTCCCAAAGGTCAATTATTACCGACTAACTTAAAGCACACACCTAAAGATTCACAGAGCCAAGTCACATCTCAGTGCCCTGTGTAAGGAGCCAATTTATTTAATTGGGTAAATACAGACCAGCTGAATCCACTCAACACAACTACTCCCACCCAAACACGATATTACGATGCCAACTACACAATGCTTCCTGTATTTCCTGAAATGTGGTAGATGGAACATTCCTGTGAAAAATGGTTTAGAGTGCTGCCACGGGAAAGAAAAAAAAAAAAAAAGACCATGCCCCAACTGTTGTGGCAGTAAGTTTGTGCATTCTTACCAAGTCAATGAAGCTGCGCACGACCTGTCTCTGTTTAAGGTTGGTCTCTCCATCCAGAGTTGCTGTCTCAATGTGACACAAGCGATCTGGATCACTGGAGCTAAGCAGCAGAACATCGGCAGGTACGATCTCGTTGCAGCGCAGCTTAACAAAATCTCCTACTCGCACCTCCTTCCAGTACTTCTCCACATAACACCGGTCACTCCTGGATAGAAAGGAATACACACATTTTTATATCACTATGGACTGGATGACCATAAGATTTATTTTACACTGCACAGGCATGCGGCGGCAAATCATAATCGAATAATTGACAAGTGATTTAGCTGCCAACTATTTTGGAAGTTGATTATAGTAGACTACTACTAAGTCTATTAGTCATAGCACCCAGACAGGGTCCCATTCCCAGTAGCAGTGATAGATTGGGGGTCCCATACAGAGACGGCCTTGTGACCTTGTGGGTTTATTTTGGCCGATCGGGAATGTTGTCTTACGTGAAAATTTGTGTGTAGGGAATATAACGCGAGTAGATTGTCCTGTGATCATTGTTGACTTTTTTGGAATGAATGAGCGCATCCTACCGTCTGTGTGGAAGTCGTCTGTGTGTGTTGGGTGCTTTCCATGTTAGGGTACCTCAGTACTGCACTGGGTATAAGCGTTCTTGTTAGAACTGGTATTTGTGCCTGTATCAGGAAGTTCAATAAAAAGCCGTGTTTTATTTATAAATGGGAGCAGTTGAAGTCAATCAGTGCATTTTTGGTGCAATTTTTTTTGTTATGAAAACTGTTTGCTCTGTGTTTTCTGCACTCATTTGTTGGTCTGTGTAGTAGACTGGTGGTAAAATAAGACTTTGAAGTTTAAGCTTATGTTTATTGACTCATTCATCATTCAAACTTAAATATTTCTCATGTTAAATACTGAAATGTGATTAAAACGGGATTAATTTCAATTAATTAATTACAAAGCTACTAATCAATTTATTTATTTTTTTTTTTTTTTTAAATCGAGTCCCACCTCTAATAAAATATTTCTGCATTTATTTTTTTTTATAAGATTCTGTTTAATTACAACTATTTGCTTACTGTTTACTTAACCATTTGCTATTTAAATATTGACCATATACTCTGAAGGATTAGGTCAGTAGGACCCTTGAAGTGAAAATGCATTAGGAAGCAATTACACAAAGCATAAAATACGCCGTTTCTTATAAAGGGAAAAAGGTCTTACAAATTCACCGGAACTATTTTATAAGGATATAATGAAAATGATGTCCAAAACATTCACTCAAATCCATGACTAAGTAACTCAAAAGAGCCATAAATAAATTTGACCAGCACAGAAGGTGAATTGTGGCAGGTTCAGTCCTCTAGTGGAATGAGGGTCAGCCTGGGGTGATGAGCAGAACACCACCGAGGCCATTCCAGCAAAGAGTGAAATAACACTGCAGGAGCTGGGCAAACAGAGATGCAAAGACTGGGCCTCTCTACGACTAATAGGGAAACAAACCTCTAGCCTGTCCCCTCTCCCGACTAAGCTTGCCCTGTTTCAGTTGTGAGGGGAAACCACAACACCTACCAAAACACGCCCAGAAGGGAAGTGTGAATTCAAGTGAAGCAAATCACACGAATGAGGACAGCTGTGTCACTACTAAAGATGAATGAAAACGTTCTTTAAAAAAAATGAAATGAAACTATTTTACAGATTAAAGCACCAACACCTGGATTGTATTAAATGTGCAATTCTAAATCCAGCACTAAACATAATGACACAGGTCACAAAGTCGATACTGTTACTGTGCTTTCATTTTGGTACAATTTGAAAAAGACTACAAAATATTACCAGGTTTACTCAGGATTCATTTAAATATTGTGGATGGTGATTACAAAGACCTGTTAAACATTTAATAATTGTTTATGGGCTATAACAATGCATTCAGAGTTCACAATTCAACTTTCTTTTATTATTTTAAGATCAGCCAGATGAAAGACTTAACGAGAGAATGTGGACCACATTATACAAATATAGGTTAGAGAAAATATACAGGTGGTGGTGTGCATAAACAAAGCAATACTACTTGCAATAGGACAGGCATCTACATTTACAAATTTTTTTAAAAATGGTGCTCTCCTGTATTATCATTTCTAATGTTACTTGCCCCTAGGGGATGAATAAAGTTTTCTGAATCTGAATTGTTATTATTAATGGTATTACTGGAACCAGTAATATGAAATCTTGGGCAGGAATGTAGCCCTTCATAGTTTTTCCCCTTGATAGTTAACAAGATACATAACCACTAAAAACATAACCAAACATTACGAAACACTGGAACTCTGAAGACATTTTGCAGGAGAATTCAGTATTTTAATTAGACAGTTGTTCTCTTTTTTAAACCATTCTGGTCAATCACAAATTGCCATCTTCAAGTTTGATAATGGCGCCTTAACCAAAAGATAGAATATTAAATGATTTCTTTTTACAGCTGGTTGTTTCTTTTGGTATTGTACAGTACAGCGTTGCAATAAGGATTACAACAGATTCAGCCATCCAGAGAGAGGAAGTGAGGCACTACACACACACACCACTAGCAAACGGTCATCCGACTCCAAAATCAAGGGAGCAACCACAAATGCAAGTCAATTATTAATTCCATACTTCAACATCAACCTTCAAACATGTGACCATTAAAGGATGGTTAACCATAGAATGATAACAGCATTCACTCTAACAGGGAGACTTTCCACTACATTTTGAAACCTGACACGAGTTCCATCGATTCAGTTGCAAGAATATTAGTGAGGTTGAAGTGATAAACCCAGGTTTGCAGGTTGAGCTCTACCACTACCACAAAATGTGTTGGATTGGGATGTGGTCAGGATCAGTTTCTTTCACACACACAGCTTCAATTTACAGAACTCACTTTGAACATGATACAAAAAATGGGCAATCTCTAAATTTCTGCCACAGTTAACTTCATTCTAGGCTGAAGAATTAAGATCTTCACTGGATTTACAGATCAAGTTTGCATAATTAAAAACAGCCTCAGAACATTATTCCTTTATTATTCCATATTATACTAGATCTGTGAAATCCAGATTCAGTCAGACAACCAAATAATAATGACTGATAAAAAAAATTATACTCTAATGTAATGGTGACTGGAAGCTCAACATGGCACTTCATGGCAAGTGCACTCTAAAGATAAAAAAAAAAAGATTAAAAAAATAAATAGATAAATAAAAATTTGCAGCTCTACACAAAGACGGCCTAGACTATAAGAATTTGCCAACACCCTGAAAAAGAGCTGCAGCATAGTGGCCAAGATCAGCCAGCATGCCCCAACAGTGGAAACTTGCAAGGAGGTAGGACCTTCAGGTCCAGAGTTCAGTACCTTAACCACTAGGCTACCACAGTTAGAACTATTGAGCATCCTGGGGGATATTCTCAAACAAAAGGTGGAAAAGGGCAAGGAAAAGGGCACTGGAAAAGTATTCCAGTGGTAACCTATTAAGTGAACTCCATGCCCAAGAGAGTTAAGGCAATGCTGGAAAATAATGGTGGCCACAAAAAAATATTGCCACTTCGGGCAAAATTCTCCATTTTCACTTATGGCTTTACTCGCATTTGTTGCCAGTAGTTTATACATTAATGGTTGTATGTTGAGTTATTTTGAAGGCACATCAAATTTAGTGTTGTATAAGCTGCAGACTGACCACTTGTTACATGTTATCAAAGTATCATATCTTCAGTGTTGTCCCATGAAAATATATAATAAAATAATTACTAAAATGCAAGGGGTGTAGTCACTTTTGTGAGTTACTGTACATGTGGATGCTTGGCCAGGTTTTTGTACTGAATTGCTGCCATGGACTCTGGCAGAAACAAGCTTGCATCAATACTAGTCAGTCACATTCACATCAGGGCAATTTAGAGTGCAGTTAACCTGGTCTTTGTGGGTTCACTTGGGGTGCTCAGACTTCCTCTCGCATCTCAAAGACTTCATCTAAACTTCACACAGGCAGAGATCGAGACCAGTATCGAACCAGGGATCTCTGGAGCTATGAGGTGACAGTGCCAATGCACCACCCACTGGGATCTGGTAGAATGGAAGATTTGCAGCATGACTATACAGAAACCAAGTCTGGTATTCTTTCTGCAGGAAACAGAGTGTAGACATAAGTGTTTGGACAGGACAAGTCCATCACAGGCCTGGCAGGGGTCAACGTTGAAGCTCTGAGATATGATATAGGCAGGGCTGAAACTTGAGGGTCACCGAGGTGGTAGTCTAGCGTATTGAAGCGTTTTAAGTGGCAGTACTTAATAATAAAATGTCTCTACATTTTATTTACAGTGCAATGCACAGGTCTTGGGCTTCATTAGATATGTTGTCTGAACATGTGGTATAACATACACATATAGATTGTTGACAACTGGACCCAACATTGGGTTTTGTCACTCCATGATTCTCTTTTTACGTTGATCTATATTCCAATATTTGTGAGGTTTAGCCTCATCACCCGGTTCTGCTTGGGAAAAAGCGCTTCCTGATAAAACTTCTTCAGACTGTATAATGGCCAATTTGCCATAACAAAGCTGTCGGATGCTGCTGTTACTCAAAGTGTAAAGGAAAGTTACACTAAAAACACTTGCTACTATAGCCTACAGAATCTGTTTTTCCTCATTTTTGCAATATCCATTTTTCTGTAATTTATTTGTATATTTTATTTATTCTAATAGAAAGACTGAGAAATAATTACATGGGCTTCATATACCATTCCTAAAACAATGGTATATCTAAGCTAATGGTGGCCTAAGACTTTTGTACATTATTGTGCTGTAAGAGCCAGGAAGTCATTAAGAGCAATAATTGTAAACATGCCAAGTGGCTAAACATTCCACACTGCTCTAGAAAAGTCTGTAGAGTCTCTACAGAAAACTATGCTTCTGCAAAGTCCAGTTGGAGCTGGGAGCCATGTAGAGATCTGACTGCCCAACAAATAAATTCCCAGCGTACCTCCCCATCCCAGCAGACTCTCCTCTTACAACTTCAGCCAAAGGCAACAACTGGTAAAAGAAAAAAAAAAAAAAAAAATCAAACCTTCCAGTAAACTCTTTAAAACCATAAACAAATTCTTGCAAAAAATGTTTTGAAAGCTTGTAAAATACAATAGTGCTGCTTTTGTACCCACTGATACTCTGTCCTGAAAAACATGACACAGGAAAGGTGGAGACAAAGAGGCTGCTGCTTTCTACTCGGTTATTATGTTCCAAAGGCTTTTATGTCCTCTTTAAATATTAATTCATCTATGGATGTGTTGTGATATGAACACAAACAGCCCTGGAAAACAAGAGCGGTCTACCTGTCACAAAACACAGCAAGACCATACCTTTATTTTACACCTTTATCATAAAAGACCATGCAACAATATGTAGTTAATACCATTAAAACTCAGTCTTCTTCACTTGGGTTTTTTAATGGTAAAAGTCCCGTTACTCAACAGGAAGTATAAAGCCACTGATGACAAAGACATGATGCAATTGTGCAGTGTTACAACACACAATCCAACAAAAACGTCCTAATATTAAATATTTATTTCTACTTAGGAGTTTGATTCCCTGTTAAAACCGACTACTTAGTTGCTATAAAATTTGGACAGTGGTTAGTGAGAGATAATGACTAAAAAATGGTTAAATCTTAGCCTGTGTGTTAATATATGTTTGAAAGTGAATTTAAAACATTTATATACACAAAAAATATAACAGTTAAGACAGAATAATAAGTAATGTTTGACATGCTAATTGGTTTATTCTTTGTAGTAAATAAGGCAAATTTGTACTCAGTTTCTCACCTCACTCCATGGACCGTATTAGCTGAGGATAAAATAACGGTTTGAATAACGTCGATACCGCCCAACCCTACTCCCACTTGCATTTCTTTTACCTTCGCTATGAAGACGCAATGTGGTGTGACATTATACATTTATATGGAGCCATATTCACATTCACGGCACATGACCAATTTAATTTATAAGCATCTCATGAACAGTGCATTCAGAGCTTCGTCAAACTAACAAAATCAAAATCTCACTCTCACACTTCCTCATTACTCAGATGGAAACTGTAAAGAAACGTTCACCACACTTGACCTGAGATAACCCCAGTTTCCTGACAGTTAGCTATGAAATTCCTTTCATCATGAAATGTGTAATGTGGGAGACAACACCGATGTCAGATGATACACTATATGACCAAAAGTTTGTGGACCACTACCACTGAATGATTTATCTTATTTCAGGAATACAGGTTCATAATATGAAGGTCATGAACTGAACTGATTCTCAATAAAGCTCTTTCTGCCTTATCTTTCTAAATTGCTGTGAGCCAAAAGGTGTACGGTTCAACATCAGTGCCCAACGCCACAGTTATTTTCCAAATTGTACTATTATGTTTTCTCAGTAGTGTTAAGGATGTTGCAGCAGCAAAATGGGAACAGCCTCGATATTAATACAACATTTTTGGTTGTCATTTTTAGGATATACAAGTCAGCCAACAATATGTAATTGGATAGGAAACAAATCAATGGAAGAAACACCTTAAATAAGGCACTCACGAAGTGTAACACCTGGTAAGTAACATGAAGCTCTATTTCATGAAACAGCTAAAACTAAAAAAAAAAAAAAAATTAAAATACCAACTTAATCTGAAATCCCATCTTCTGATTATTAACTAGGAGTCCTAACCATGTCAACATTGTACAAGTCCCTACAAGCCTTGGAGCTGTGGGCTTTCAAAGCTGCACAGTAAATAAATAAGCAAACGCACGCATCGCTCTTCAGTATCAACGGCCATTCAACAACACTCAAAGTTACAGCAACACTCAAGGTAATATCAAGCTAGTCTCATCTAGATATACTTCGATCTGGCCATAACCTTTGAGTGTGGGAGGAAACCAGAGCAAATCCACGCTGACACAGGGAGGACGTGCAAACTCCACACAGAAAGGACCCAGATCACTCCACCCTGAGATCGAACATGCATGTATTGCAAAGAGCACACAATGAAGACCTTCCACACTGAAAACATGGCTATGTCAGATATAAATTCTGACTCCTTTTTCTCCTCACTTTCTCCATTGTATTGTGTTATTCAGAGAGACAGTTTAGTGAATCTATTAATACTCCACATTGCTGAAACAGAACACTTCTTCATCTCGTAAACAAACCGGTGTACTTTGTGTTTAAAGCTCTGTACACAAACGTAGCGAATTAAAGTTAGTTACCAGCCTAGTGTTACTTGTGTGGCTGTTTTGTTTTTTTTGTTTTTTTTTGAGCGATAAAACCATAAACCAGATTACTGAAGCTCCTTTGATAATTACATGGAGAGGGTACTGGAAAAAAAGATGCTAAGCTAAAAACGCAAATATTGTCCTGATGCGCATGTATTGCAAAATCAGAAAGCGATCGCACTGCTGCTTGATAAACTAACATAAAGCCATATGGGAAGAGAACACATTCGATAAATGTACAAAGAGGTGCTGCACACACCCTGGACAGTTTATAAATATTACAGACTGCTATACAAATGAACTGATCTCCATTTCTGATAACACAATAGTAGAACAAACAACTGTATTGTTAGAACGTTTAGTTTTCCATTATGAATGCCAAAAACTGAAGGAAAGATGTTAATCAAACAAGGAAGTACACTGTCCAGCCATGTGCTACTATCTCCCCATGTGGTATGCAACAACCAAAAGCTTCTGCGTCAAGACAACAGATTTAAACGCCAAATTTAAAATGATCAAACAGAGAACAAGTTTATCAGGATGTGGATGGTGGAGAGGTCACGCATGACCGCCCAGAACGGAGGATATTAAAAGATTTAATCTTGTCTGCTTGGGTGCTCAATATATACAATTGGCTCCATCTGAGGTAGGGAAAGTAAAGCAAGGCTCATCTCCCTGTCCCAGCAACAGTGGCCCCCATAAGTCAGTCGGGATACTGGAAAGCACGTTCTCCCCATGTGGGCATGGTGTAGCGTTTTCCACCACTGTTTCCTGTGATCTGTATGGAGGCAGGCGCTGGCCTACAGTTCTCCTCTTTCAGCTGAGGAGCCGAAACAAAAAAAAAAAAAAGAAGAAATGAGCAGCAAGAAAGAATACAATAAATACAATTCACACGTTTTCGGGCTCTATGTGATTTTGTTCATATTTAAAGTTTTGTATGCTGTTCTGTGAAGTTTTATACTACAGATAATTATGTAAAGCAAACTAAACCGTCAAACACTCGTACCAACTCACAGACTCCTTCAAAAACAGCATCTCTAACACTGTGCTTAATCCTTCTACGCAAGTACATTCAAGAGCGACAAATGATTCCTCATGTCTTATTCATGTCATGATGTGACAGTACAGCAGTGTGTATTAATATTGTTAGAATGAAAACTGGCACAGTTGTGCTTGAAAGTTTGTGAATGTTTTAGTATTTTCTATAATTCTACACTTGTACGAAGGGCAAGGGGGTTCCCTAAAATTTGACAGACAACCAGATTAAACAACTATTATAACATTCATAATATTCTATTATTTTACCATTCATTTACAGAGAAAAATGACCCAATATTACACGTGATCTCCAACTGCAGACAGGCAGCAATTCTCTCCATGCAACCCTGCCCTGCATACCACTGTTCTCCTGATAGTGGACTTACTAACAATTAGCCAGTGAGAGGTAGGTAGCTTATCAGAAGTTACTTAGCTGCTTAGCAATTATTTTGTGACCTTGTGGACTATTACACAACCTACTTTTGCTCTTCTTACTCTCGGAGAATGTGACAATGGTTTTGATTTACATCTATTTATAAACAATCTGCCTGCTTGTGGATTAGAGAAGACTATACTATATAGAGGTACAACTCTACCTGGGATTCTGTTTGACCCACTTCCACAGACTGTTGAGAAAATTATACTTTGACAGATCCATGTTTTTCAAGCAGCAGAGAACTCGCACTTGACTGCCACAATACTGTTTGAAGATTTGACCAAACACCCCTTCGAATTAACTGCTAATCCTAAAATGGATAATTTTCCGCAATAAGCAAATTACCAAATATATAGCTCACCAAAATAGGGAAATTAAATATACCGTGTTTTTTGTGAGCAGTGTATAATACATTTAATATATTTAATTTGGTTCTCTTTATCCATGTTCAGAATGTGTGAGCTGGTGCTGATTATTCCATAATATCCCACCGCAAGATTCATAATTCAGTACAGTGGGTCTGCAGTGACCTAGTGGTAAAAGTACTGGACTATGGACCAGAAGGTCCACCTCTGCCACAGTTGGATCCATGAGCAAGGCCCTTAACCCACAATTGCTCGGACTGTAAGACTGTATTCATTGTAAGTCGCTCTGGGTAAGTACGTCTGCTAAATGGCAAAAATGTTAATGTAAATGTTAGAAATACATTTAGAAGAAATACATTCTAAAGGGTTCATAAACTAACATACAAGAACTCCCGTTATCAGAAATCCCCCAGAAGTCATTGGGTACTTAAACCTCCAAACCACTCTCCTAAACACTAACTTGCAATAACGTTTCGAATTGCTTCCTTCCTTTCCCTACACCTTTACTACATTCACTTTATATAATGGTAAACTATGGGAAATGTTGCTTATTTTACAAAGCAGCATTTGAATCAAAAACAAAGAGGTGTCATGTCCAATCTAGTTAAACGAAGGCTCCAATTACACAAATACTGTATTTATTATTTATTTGAGAAATTAAATTAAAAGTATACATCTTAACCAACATCCTGTATGGTGGACATGAACCAATCCTACATCGTGATATCTAAGGATACAGTGGAGAAAATAAGCATTTGATACACTTGCCGATTTTGCAAGTTTTCCCACATACAAAGAATGGAATGATCTGTAGTTTTAGCGCAGGTACACTTCAACTGCCAAAGACAGATTCTTAAAAAATAAATAAATAAATAAATAAATAAATCCAGGAAAATCACACTATGATTTTTTTAAAAATTCATTTGCATTTTATTGTATATAATAAGCATTTGATCACCTACCAACCAGCAAGAATTCTGGCTCTCACAGACTACCTTCCCTCAGTAAGAGCATTAAAGAGGAGTTGTGACTGGGTCTTCCAGCATAACAATGACTCAAAACACACAGCCAGGGCAACTAAGGAGTGGCTCCATAAGAAGTATTTCAAGGTCCTTGAGCAGCCTAGCTAGTCTCCATACCAAACCCAATAGAAACTCTTTGAAGGGAGCTGAAACTCAATGTTGCCCAGCAACAGCTCTAAAACCTGAAAGATCTGGTGAAGATATGTATGGAGGAGTGGGGAAAAAAAAAAATCTCTGGTGCAGTGTGCGCAAACTTGGTCAAGAACTACAGCAAACTTCTGACGTCTAATTCCAAGAAACAACATTGTCAAAAATCACACTTTTCTGATAGTCAGCAATAGAGCAACTGCCAATTATTTAATGCTCATTTGAAAACAATTTCTTATTAATTCTACTCGCATTTCATTAAATTATCTTCTTAGTACAGACTGAGAAACAGAACTAAATGTTACATTTGACAGTAGGCAGAGGTAGTTCAGAAAATCCAGACTGATCAGATGTAACTTGAAGCTGTCCGAAGGGTGTGCGACGTTATAGGCTATAAATAGTCTGTTATACATCTTGAATTTGTAAAACGCAAACATTTATTCTGATCTTTCACTGTGCAGACTTCATGCAGGCCATATTTCACACATTTCATGTGTCCAAGTGTTGAATGGAGACAGTGTGAAGGCAGACAACACTGGCTGTGTGAAAACCTAAGCACAGAATGAACTTGTTTTACTATGTAAAGCAGCATTATGTTATTAAAAACATTACAGCTTGACAAAAGTGCGTGTTTTCTTTGAGTTCATAAAAAAAGATGAAGCAGTCAGAGCAAAAACGGCTGAACACAAGTTACAAAAAATGTTATACATTTTAAAAGTAAATGCAGCAGGTTAACGTTGTTCAAACATAGGAATTTTGCTGGGGTATGTTTTACAGTCATTATGTCTACAGTCTACAATCTAACATTTCAGTAGTAGTTCCACACAAACACACACACAAACACACACACAAACACAGAGAGAGAGAAGACAGTAGGTATAAACAGCACCCTTGCTTATTTAAAATAATTCACTGTCAAATTGTTTACATAAAATATATACTCTATACTATGTAATATACTACATTTATTATACATACACATTTCTATGTACTGATTAAAGATCAGTAGGTGACATATAGGAAGTGAGGGAAAAACGGGCAGACACGAAACCCAAGAGACCGTGATACGCCCGAATTGTTAGGACAAGTTGGAGAATGCCTGTAATGGCAGGGTTCATTGAGTACTCCTGGTCAGAGCACCTACCAACAGTAACCAAAAGATGGACCAACCACAAACCGATTGAAGCACTGCTCCAGTACATGATATAAAAATATTAATGGTGGTTTGGGGAGGAATGTGTCACAACCCAAAATGCATTGAGCTGTGGCATTGAAGGACATGACATGTGACACCTACTACAAATTGTTGTGGACTAGGTGGTGGCATACTGTGTATATACACTAAGCTATATATTAGACAGACAGACAGACAGATGTGTGTTGGTTTTCTCATATCAGCTTGTTTTAACGATTATGCCTTTTAATAATGAAGCTTCGAGTCAGACTGCTAACTAGTTAATCTAGGTTCACAATCTACAACTGGGTTCTGCCTTGTGCCCCGTGTGTGATGTAGGCCCTGGCAACACACATCAGAACTGGAGTAATATTTCTGTATGAAAAAAGTAATGAACGAACAAATCATTTCAAATGTCTAAGTGTTTTTGAAGCCATTGCAAGTAAAACAGTCTGACCAATGAACACTGGGAATTTAAACATTACTGGGGATTTACACCCTTATGGTTGCTGCTCCATTGAACAGTATTTCCCTTAGGAAAAGTTATCCTGTAATAACTTGGCTTATAAAAATGCTAACAACACAGCTTATGAATAGTTAAGACTAATGTTTAAAATTAATTTCGAGGACGTATGAGGCATTGCTGCTGATTAATAACTGTTATTAATCTCACTCCCTTTCTCCTGTTCCAGCAACTTTGAAGACTACAGGACAATTTCCATGGAAGAGGCTCCAAAACAACCATGTTGTAGCACATCAAGCTTTTTAGTTTAGTTTGAACATATCTATATGAAACTCGTGATCTGGTCACATACGAGGTGCAGCAAAAATACATAAATAAATAACAATAAAAATCATACACAAGTATAAACACAGCAGGAGAGAAGTCACTGCTGGGCCATTAAGCAAGTCCCTAAAGCTTCTAAACGCATCCTGTTGCAATTCATCATTAGCCATTGAAGAACACCAATCTCCAACTCCTAGGATTGTTATGGAATGTGGCTACACCATTTGAAATTAAATTTAAAAAAAGCTAACAAATTTACAAAAGCTGCTCATTCTAATCAGCAAGGACGTGTGTAATGCAAGAAGTAAAATGGAAGCACAATGCCGCACAAATTATTCGCGCAGAAGAGTGATTCTTGCCATGCCAGAATTCATGTCACTGTCAAGTACTTCAATTGCAAGTTTCAATTTGCATAAATTATGGGAGATTAGGTCTTGAAATAATAAATAAAAGAAAAATAAATAAAATATGCATTATGGGATATTTTGTCTTGAGATATCTCCTAATTTGTGTGAGAAGTGTATTTCTAAACTTTGACATCATCTTGCATCTGTTTACGCTGGACAAAGCAGAAGGACAGTAATGCATTTCTGTGGTACATTTTAACATGCATAATAAAAGGAGTTTAACAGTCACCTGTAATGGGTAATTCCAGTGGTTGACAAGGTGGTAGTTAAATGGCTTTCAACACATCCATTAGGTTAAAACACCCAAAAGCATAGGAATAGAGTGATTTCACACAGCTCACTTTGTAAAACCACAGTGAAACAGCAAACATGGAGATGTTCAGGTGAGTCTTTATAAGCTACGGCTAATATCACTGTTGTTTAATCGGAGCAACCATCCACTCAACATTTGTTCACTTTAACAATGTATCAACAATTAGGAGGTCTTAATTATGATTAATATCAAGAAACAAAAATCTACCTTTTACCTCCACAGATTAGTAATGGATAACAGACTCTGTGCTCCTAACCTGTCAATAACTACATTTCCTCTTTTCTCTCAGAGCTGATGTTCCAGTACCAGTTCCTTAGATGTTCTTCCAGCCCGGCATCACTCTACTAGTCTCCATCAACCAGTTCCACCAGAGTGCAGTAACTCCCTCCATCGTTAGACATTAGGAGACGATGTGCCTCCAAGGGCCTCCCACTGAGGACTCATTTTATTTTATAGTTTAGTTTATTTTATTACTAATTAAAATTTTATTATTATTTTCTTATCCATTTCAATCATTTCCCTAATTTAGCTAGAAATATATTTTTTAAGTATTTATTTAATTAACATCTTGGCCACCCGTGGAGGATGGGTCCCCTGTTGAGTCTTGGTCCTCCTGAGGTTTCTTCCTACTACTTTCAAGGAGTTTTTCCTTTCCACTGTCGCCCTAGGCTTGCTCAATTTGGGAATGGCCTTTTAAGATAATACAATATTGTAAAGCTGCTTTGAGACAATGTACCATTGAAAAAACTCTATATAAATAAAACAGAAATGAACATATTGTGGTCATAAACGGCAATTCAGCACCATCACTTCTACAGCCAATCAACGCTGTAGAGCCACGAGTAGAGGCAGGAATTCCATCATTAGTGAATGTATGTGCAAGTACCTTACTGGCTGTGTGAACATTTGCTCGTTAGCTCATGTTTGGACTGGAGACTGTTCTAACTTGATTGATGTGTTCAGAGACTTTTGGTGCGCAAGTTTATGTCTAGAATTTCCAATACTCACCCCTTACAAGTAATTGTAACAAGTCTTAAATGCCGTTTCTAAATGTATGTGCCCGTCTTATAGTAAAACAAATAAATACAATTTATATTAACACCATCATAACTGAAAAAAAAAAAGTTCCATTGGTAATGTCTGGTCAAAATCCATTTTGATCAACATCTGGTTTCACAAAAATGTAATGCAGAATGTTACAATACGCTTCATACCTGTAAGTACACTGCTCATGTTTCATTCTAATACTAATTTTGTGATTAGTGTGCAAGTACATATATTAAGGTGTTTAGACACATATATATATATATATATATATATAAAATAAAAATATTTTATAATATATTTTTTTTTTTTGAAACAGCACATTTTCAAACATTGCTATCATGAATTTATGTTTCTCACACTATCTATCCTATATTTCTAAGAGCAGTATATAAAAGTTCACTTGTGAATAGTCAGAAACGACAGACTTAAAGGCAGAAACACTGAGGCCTTTTAACAGCCCACAGTCCATGTGGCACAAACCTGCTTTTCATGAAAGAACACACTGGCCTTAAACGTCAGCTTAAGAGGTAAAAGCAGCCTTGGAGAAAATAAAAAAAGAAATAATAATAATAAAAAAAACATTTTGGAGTGCCTGCATTCACCATTACTCATCAACAGTGCTGGATAACAGAATGACCTTCATTCTGCACAAAGCAACATGCCTTCTCAAACATGACTGATAAAACGCAAGAGTGGGATTAAATCAAGTCTGAATTTACTGTCAAACAAGTAGTGTTTATCCAGCAAGGACGAATCGGGATAAAAATGTCAAGGCATAGTTTGAAAGTTACTTTTCTATTCACTGCTACTACAAAAATACACAGACAATGGCAATACTGTTCAATAAAGACAAAAAAAAAAAACTGCTGTTTTCTGGGACTTGATCGATAAATTCGATATATTCGCCATACTGTACACTTCAAAAATGTGCTTGTAAAATCTTTCAACATTCAAAAACATTCTAAAACTTGTTCTTGTTCAAAGGAAATTAATTGTTGCTCACTTATGACATCAATAACCATAACTTCAAATGAAATCTTGCCATAAGGCACATTTTGCCGACTGATTCGGCTTAAGTTTGCAGGGTTTGTACCTTATTTGGTTTAGGTAGGGCTTTGGCACTCTAAAGCAGTCAGGAATTTAATCCCTACAAGCAAAACAATTGGCAACAAATGTAATATGACAGCAGGCTATTCAGAACATCTCCAAGTAAGCAAGGGGGAAGAGGGGGGAAAAAAACCAAAAAAAAAAACAAAAAACAACCTTACCTGCAATCCTAATCTAACCTTTATTAGATTAACTTTTCTTTTTGAATTTTTAAAAAGACAATTTATTTTTATTACAGCTTCCAAGACCCACATGTTATGTTAGACAGGGGTGTCATCAGACCCACTGTACTGGGGCACATCTGGCAATCTGTGCCAAGCCTGATCACTCAATGTGTTTTGTCTTACTAGTGTGATCGCTGAACCATACTCAGTCCTACATGAAATGGTGGGCTCGGGTACTGTACACACAGTTCAATCGTTAACCGTGCCCTAGCCCAGAACACAAATTGGCTATGTTGCATGTTTTGGAAAAACCAGCCCAGTTTTCAAAGTGTAAAAGGAACAAACTCCTTTGACCAATAAGCTACCTATCCAAAGATTTCTCTCAGAAAACAGGCCAGTTAGTTCATACCCAAATAAAAAAAATAAAAAAAAAAGTTTGCTTGGTTATTTGGGTTCGTTAACATTGCCATCAGCATCAGTGGCCATTTCAGCAACACGCACAAAATACATACACAAGTCAATACCAATTTGGAGTAATCAATTAGCCTAACGGACATGCCTTTGGACTGAGGGAGGACAGTGGGTGTACCCGGAGTAAACCCACACGGACACAGGGAGGACATGCAGGCTACATGCACAGAAAGGACCCAGGGCACTCCACCCTGGGGTTGAACCCAGGACTTTCTTGCTGCGAGGCGGCAGTGCCACCCACCGGGCTGCCTGGTGCTGTATATTTAATAAACAAATACCAAAAAACATTTATATTTCACAAGAACCACCCCACAAACAGTACTGCACCCAAGCCTAAATCCACCACGGAATATCTTCACTCCTCTCCAATTACAGAGCAGTGTGGTATACCTCAAAGTGCAGGTTTTCTGACATAACAATACTGACTATTTCCAGTCTTTTTCCCCAAAAACAAGAAATCGCATTTGGGTCTGTGATTCAAGATTACATTTTAGTAAAACAAAAATAAATAAATCAAATAATTCTTGTAATAACTTACAAACAATATATGTCATAACAATATAAACAGTTGACTAAATAGCTACACCGTTTTGAATCTCACACCAAAACCATGAACTGTATGGCACTGTCTGCTATTTATGTTCGGCTGAGGCCAAAAGTCCACTAGTGAAAATGATTGTTTGTATTTTTGTGGAGAAGGGTTCATACTACAGCAATATGAATAATGACCCAAAAAACACACCTCAAAGCTTTGAAACTACTACTTGAAGACCAAAGAAGCTCAAGGTATGCTGACTGTCATGAACTTTCCTCCGCAGTCACTCCCATCAAGCATTTATGTGGCCACTTGAAGACTGAGGAAGCCAAGCATTCAGAAATATCACAAGTACCTTGGAATACTGTGAAATCATGCTAGGATGACATGACTCATCAGATTTTGCAAAGCATGTGCAGTCTGTCTCAGCTCAAGAGCATGCTGCCATTACAGCAGCAGAACATACCAAATAATAAAAGTGAGCAAAAGCAAGTGTGTTTTTCCTTCCAAGGCCACTGTTATGCAGTTTAAGTGGTAATGAAAAGATTTCTATTAAAATTGGAGAAAATGCTAAATTGAACTAGAACTACCTCACTATTGACTGCTATATACTGTTATATAGCATGTCTGAAACAAACAAAAAACCCAAAAACAAAAACTTTACAGCAGGTTTACAAAAGTAACTGGTCTCAAATGAACTCCATGTAAAAGCAAATCACAAAGTAAAACAATAATCAAACGGACAATAATTTGACAGCATTTGTAAAGGGAGAGTGCAATCTCCAATTCTACATTTATTTGGCCGCTTTAACGTCGCTATCGGCATCAGTGGCCATCTCAGCGACACACAAGGTTATACCCATACAAAAGGTGGGTATAAAAAGCGCACACGCACACGCACACGCACACTAGACTATAGGAGGAAACAGGAGTACCCAGAGTAAGTCCACGCAGACACGGGGAGGACATGCAGACTCCACACAAAAGGGACCCAGGTCACTCCACCTTGGGACTGAACCCAGGACCTTTCATGAAACCCATTAATTTTTCCACTGAACATCATAGCAATACCACAGTGTCAAAAGAACTTTTTTTTTTCTGACTTCTTTAAATCACCCAATCTTCAAGACGGTTGGTCTTGTTCACACAAGTAGGTCATTTCAGTCAGTCTGAGTTAGAGGAAATACCATTTGACCAGTCCTACTCATCTCCTTTCTCCTAAAAAGAAAGTAAAGCACTAAATTTCACAGCGCTGTAACGACCATCAGTAAGTTTCAATTACAAGAAACTGAAAGTAAGAAGTCACCATCTTACCACTTCAAACATTTAAGGTCCACGTTTGAACCCACAACAAAAAATTACAAGCCCGTAAATTTTCTAACTCATTTTTTTAGATTTTTTTTTTTAGAGGTTTTGAGATCTGTATTATTATACAGAAGATGTAGCTCTGTTAACTTGGCAACATATTTTGCTTGCTTGTTTAACGCCATGTTTAAACATTTGCCATTTTTAATGGCAAGATAGTTTATCTATTACTATTATTTTCTATTTTAAATTAAATTACTTTTCAATTTAAATCTATATTACATCTTAGATATAGGTTATCCGTCTTGTGATTTAAAAAAAATAATAGGTCATCAGTCTTGTGATTTAAAAAAAAAAAAATAATTACAGTCCCTGCTTTGGTTTTGGTAAAAAATGTCCGTCATTATGGTTGGTATTCCAAGTCTTGCTCCGTGTTATATTTTAGTAATTGTTAACATGTCTGTATATTGTCATGTACTTAAACAGCTAGATGGGGCATTTGCAGACTGAAGTGCAATAAGTGCAAAAGAAGAATCAATCCATCAGTAAGTGGATAGATTTATATGTATAAAAGATTATGCTTGGAATGCTGTGTAGTTAGGCAAGTACCATTTGTTTCCAGCAGTGTCTCTGACACGAACATACTGTTTGCACACAGTTTTATTGGGAAAATTTTATATATTTTTTAATCAATGTGCATATTATTAGGGATGTCCCAATCATGTTTTATGCTGTCGATTCTGATAACCCATGAGTTCTGATCATGGAGTCTGATCATAGATCATAGTCTGTTTGTTAGACTGTCTGCTCCAGGTGCAGTGAGCCTCGAGAGAAGAGAGAAGAGAAAGAGAAAAAAAAAAAAAAAAAAAAAAACACCTCACCATACTCTGCCAAGTGTTTTCTTTAAATGATGTATTAAATTAGTGTCGATGCATTTGAATGTGCTTCCCACCCGTGAGGTATTTTTTCGTTGCTTGTGTTGCAGGATGAAAACTCCACATTACTCACAGACCGTGTAAAAGTTGTTACCCGGCAGACATATTTGTTTATGATTTGCCACCAGGCGCCTGCACAGTGTAAAGGAAAGGGGGGCGGGGACACAACACTGCACACAGGACCTCTGCGGGCTGCAAAGTACAGGTGATCGGTTTTTGTGATCACATGCTTTGTTACAGAAATCGACCGATTATGATCAGTGGACAGCACTTATTAGAGATAAGAAGATAAAGATGTATGTACTTGATGTATATATTTTTAAAAGAACTAAGATACATTTAGTCTTTTTCTGTGTGCTGACCAGTCAAGCAAAGCTGAAATCATATAACTCAAGTTTGTATGTGTGGTGGGACTATAGTACATGTGAAAAATAATAATATGGCAAACATTTAAATTATGTCATTTGCTTTTTTGAAAGGACCCAAGTTCTCTCAAAACTCTGATCACAGATGTCCTGAAGTCCCCCTTTTCTCATTTTCAATTCAGTTAAATAGTTCAGAATTCATTGTTCCAACAGTGGCTGCAAAACGGTACTAAACCACAATACACAGATTTTGTATCATGAAAATGTCTTTAAATATTGTATTATTTTACCATATTGCCAACTCCTAATTAGACCTGAATTTTCTCCATTTTAATGCAGACTTATGAACTGTGGATTGGTAGAGCCCAAACTCCTCAGATACGGTTGTGTAATCGCAGAGTATCTACCAAATGACTACATTTGTTAATTTATGCAGCAATTTTCATACCTTCTTGATCCAAGTTATGGTTGAAAGGATCCAAGGCCTACCCAGCAGCACAGGGTGCACAGCAGAAACCCAAATCAAGGCATCAATCCATTGCAGATCACATGCACACTGGGACATTTTAGAGAGACCAATTGAAACCAAACAATTCCCAAATTAACACAAGGAGAACATGCAAACTCTATACATTTAGGGGCCAGGAGCTGAACCAGCAATGACTGGACTTGTGACATGACAGTGCTATCCACATGTGCTACCCTCAAATGACTAAATGTAAATTATATGTTCATTCTGGAGCTGATTGTACGAGCTGACATTTCTCGTACTAGTAGTGCAGTGGTTAGGTCTTTCAGTTTCAAAGATGGGGTTTTGAATTCCTGTCCACACTCTGGGGACAAGCATTAGGTTAATAGGTTTCTCTTATGTATCCAAATTGTAAGTGACTGTTCTTGGGTGCACAAACAGCCTGTGATGGACTGGGTCCAGGTATACGGTTAGTTCCCATCCTGCAGTCTGTGCTACCAGTTAGGACCCAAAACCAGGTTCCTGACTTGGGCTAACCAGCTTTGCAGACCGAGTGAATGAGTGAGCGAGTGAGTGAGAAATGCGATTTAAAAAAATAAATAATAAAATCTTTTTTTTTTTAAATCCCTTTCAGAATTACACTTAGTGTAACAAAAGCTAATTGACAATAGCTTTTGTTTAAATTCTAAACATAAAAGTGGTTACTAACTGATGAGCAGGATCAGGTGCTTATTGCTGAACCTGAAGCTCCATGGTACAAGCCCCTGGCACTGCCAAGCTCCCACTCCTGAGCCTAATTCGTGATTGTAATTGTTTCATATTTCAATCTGGACAAGATGACAAAATAAAAATAACCTTGTCACACAACCATCCTTCTGGACGCCACTGGAAAGCAGTTGATAAACCACTTCAACATAACCTATAGAAAACAGTTGGGCCTGTTAGGAGCAACCAAAATGGCAGGTCATGACCTCGAGATCATATAACAGAACTTCCTTTAAACAAACTTTGCCAGTTAGGAAAGCAACTCTACAAATGACTGGACAGGCAGACTTTTCTTCACTACAACATTATATAACCCTGTCAGGGGTGCATCCGTGTGATAGTCACCCCATTGGTATATAGTGTCCCTTGCACACCCAAATCTGGACTTGGATCAAGTGTACAAGTGCCAGTTAATTCTTTGCTATACAAATGCAATTGGTCTGTTGAGATGCTGTAGAGAAGAAAATCGACCTTTTGGGGAACTTGGGCACTGTGTATTTCTGCAATTGAATTAATTGCTCTACTCGTAAGACACAAACAATTAAGGCCACGTGTAGTAAATGCACATTCATAAACACGGTAGCAAATCACTGTGGCAAGACATTGTGATAAGTAAGACACAAAAAGAAAGGCCACACAACCCTACTTGTGGCTGAAGTCGAACAGTTGGTTTGTTGTTGAACAGGTAAATTCCAGGCCTCCCGTTATCCTCAGCACCCACCACTAGAACGGTTTCCACGGCCAAACTTCACAGATCACAGATTTGACTTACCTGCTGTAGACCAGACAGTCCATGTGGTTGATTTCTTTATCTGACCGGTGGCGTCTGTAATCCTCCCATAGATCCTTTATAGCGGTGACGGACAGAATAAAGACGACAGGAGCGAGCGCGAGCTCCGGCTGGAAAGCGTTCACAACAGGCACAAAGTTCAGAAGCGCGATGAACACGAAGTAAACGTTAGCGAAGCGGTGGAACTGCTCGAATAAATTCTTTGGGATGAAAGACAGCATGGTGTATTTGGTGGTCTTGATTTTGTTGTTGGCATATTGCCGGTTGGGGTTCTCCCCTCCTTTGGCGTGGTCGTAGAAAATGTTAGCGTGCACGAGCCTGGTCTTGGTCTCCTTCTTGCTTTTCCTCCTCTTGCGCTTCTTGATAGAGCCATTTTTGCTTGTTTCGGGTTCCTCATTCTCCCGCGCCATACTTCTCCCAAAAAAACTAGCCAAACTTTTTTTTTTCTTTCCCGTTTATAAAACACGATTCCTATGTAATCATGCCGAGCCTTCTTTTAGTCGAGGAAGCATACTCAAAGTTGCTCATTGTGACTTTTCTTGTTAGCCCATGTCGCCGATTCTCCGCGTTTCCCTCAGAAAGCTCGGCGCAAAGTTTTATTGTTGCATCTTTTTTGCTCCTAGTTGAAGATGCTTTAAAGCTGGGCCGAGCGTTCCATTTTCTGGCGCTAGGCCCGGCCCCACAGATCTGTATCGCATACGGATTGCTAAATAGCCCATTTGGTCAGTCTATGCTCATTGCTTATTGAGTAGCGATTTAGTCTCAGAGTATGGGCGGTGCATCTGACGTCAGAAAGAAGCAAGTCCCGCCCAACCAAGAAGCTTCCACTGGAAGTGCCACGCGTTATCGATTCACTTACAGTGTGTACAGCTAGGCTTAACAACACTGTGTCTGTTGTGAAACAAAGTCTGATTTATTCCTTCATATCTATTAACATAATGTCTGTGCTGATACACAAGATGATGAAATCGTTTCCCAACTACAGTATTAACTGGATGTCTGACACTCAATCTTACAAATTTGTTTTACATCTATAAACATTGTGCCTAAACAAACTGTCTTCTCTCAAGAGTAATGTATAAATGCACATTGATGTATGAATCCTGCTTCCTTAAACTGGTGTCATTTCAATCATTTTGATCCAGCAGTAGCTTCTCTTGAAATTGGATACACTGGGATCTTTAAATGTATAAAATCTCCATTAATTAACCATTTAATGCAGAACACAATTATGGCCTGCCTCATTTTTGTTTGCTTGTGTGTGGAAGTAGGCCTGATAAAAAATTACACTGCTGACAAAATTAAGGGATATTTCAAAATGACTATGGGATGATTAAAAAGAAAAACACATTTATGCATTTTTACAAAATCAATCAATATTATCAAAAAGTCAAAGAAGGTTGTTTGATTACATAAAAGAGATGCAAACTCTCTGATATATTAATGGGGGAACAGAAGTATGTTAAACTGGATGAGAGAGCCACACATTGACTGTTCTACAAGGTGTATGATCACCCAAGGCTGATTGCTCTTAATTGGCCCAGTGTCAGCGTATATGACTAGTATCAATTCACTGTAGTAAATAGCATAAAATGCATCGTTAAATAACAAATAATAAACAAATATATTAGCAAACAACAACAATCGTTACAAATTATATAATAACTAATGCAAAACCTACATTTGCTATACCATATGATGTAAAGAACATCCCTGATCAAGGTTGTTAAAGTGTCACCTTTTTCATTGTCATCCTGTTGAAGCTGCCATATGCATGTCCAATTACATATGGATAGTGTGTCATTACTAAAACAATGGTACAGCTAATTAGATGGTGAACTAAGAGTTTTGCACAGTACTGCATATACGCTGCTCACAAAACTATGGGATATTTCATTATGGGATATGTCATTTCAAAGCGTCCCCTATTTTTTGAGAGCAGTATATATTGCTTATTTATTGTAACAGAATCAGAATGCCCTCCTGTCCACAATCAATAGCAACTACAATAGGCACACAAGTTTCAGACTGGGACCTAAAAGCAATTAAAGAAGGTCCCGTGGTATTTGAAAATACCACGTGACCTTCGTCAAGCCGCGCTTTTGTTTTACATCAACTTGATGGCCAGGCGTATTTGTGTAAGTGATGACACCAGGTGGCACTGTAGGAAGAAAACAAAGCGGTGAAGGGAGTGTGATACCCTGGGTAGTGTTTAACAGGAAAACCTAACAAAACTTTGTTGTGATCGAGCACATTTAAATGTAATTTCCTAAAGGCATTGCCCACTATCAGCAGAATAATTCACCTTGCCACACTATGCACATAGTTTGGTAATGGTATGAGGACAATAATGAACAGTACAAGGTACTGCTTTGGCTCAGTACCACAAGGCACCGTCAGATGTCTTATACGGTATATCATCAGTATTTGTTTGGTGTCATAAAAATGACAAATAGACCATTTCACAGGTGGTCATAATATTTAGCATCAACTGTGTATATAGGATACATAGTTTTTGATATATCCTTTGAGTGCTCTGCATGGCTTGTACATGGCTTGTAAATTAATGGTGATTATTTTACTCAGATCATGTGTAAACCAACATTAATGTTGTTTGTAATTCAATACTGGACATCTACCAGCATTTACCATCTACCATCTATACTAACAGTGACACATATGGTTCAGAAATTATTTTATTTCATTTTCTGATTACATTTGTTACAAATAGCATTTAAATGTGATAGTCCTAATGCTTTTCTCATGTTGTTTTAATGAATTCTGGGAGTTTATATGTTTATATTTCACCAAAGCTCAGAGATATGATCGTTTGTATCGTAAGCACTTTTCATTTATCTAGGAAACTAATACCATACCACATCACATCCAGGCTTCGAGCATACCCTACTTTTACAGTCTAATTCAGCAAATTGTTATCTTTTTATCGAGCCTTTCATGATCGTGGTATGTTTTGAAAATGCTCTACCACAAAAGGTTGGGCATTTTGCCATGAAATATTAAAGCTTTCTTTTAAAAGGTTTTGTGGCACAAGTTTAAAATGTTTATGCTATTTCTATTTGGGTCATTAAAATGCTGGGATCCACCTATAAATAACAGCTTACAGAAAATAAAAAGGATTAGTGGATGTGTTGTTGACTGAGCCTACAGCTGTCCCATTAGCAACACATCACAAAATACAGGAATGACAGACATCACACTGAGGACTATTATCCAAAAGAAAGTTGCATTTGTATGTTAATGTCCATCATGTACACTGGAGGTCCCAAAATACAAATTGGTCACTGCCAGTGGCAGATCTTTCAGTGTAATGGCCCCAAAACTGAAATGCCCTTCCTCAACTTCAGACTCTGTTCTTCATACACTTGAAGTCTCAGTTCAAAACCCGTCTTTTCTCTCAATAATTCCGTCAATACTTCCCCACCCTCGCTTAGAGGGTCCTTTTTTAAGTGTGTTAAAATGGCTTGTAAAGTGTCCTTTGGTACTAGAAAGGTGCTATATTATTAAAATTATTATTATTATTATTATAATAATAATAATAATTATTATTATTAAAAAGGCAGTGGGGGTGGGGGCTCATATATTCTTATGTACAAATGAGGCACGATGCAATAAAAAACCCTGAATTGTACATTTAAAAATGATTCTCCCCAGACCCAGGATTGATTATACAGTGTGATTCAATACCTCTAATGAAGATGCTTCACTTTCAAGATTTTTGTCTAACCTAATGTCTGTTAGGTTAATTGGAGTCTCTAAAGTGTCCTTAGTATGTGAGGACCTGAATGAATGAATGCAGGACATTTCATAATGGAATGTTTCATTTTGAAATATCCCCTAATTTTTGTGAACAATATTTATTACATAAATACAACGACATGTAACACAACATATTTTTCAATTATAATCTGAATATTTTCACAAACGTTTCCTAATATTAGGCGTAGAACACAATTAACATTTCCTTGCTTAACAAGTAATGAGCAGCTTCTCAGTAGCTCAGCAGGTTGCTACAACTGCTATTGTAGACTAATGCAATAGTATTTATTAAAGTCTTTAAAATGACTTTAATGACTTTACTCTAGCTGATTGGAGGTTTCCTATGGCATTCTACAGTTTGCAGTTTGAAGATTAAACAGCATCAGTTGGAGAATATCAGAAGATTAATCTCTGACATAAAAAACAGATGTCTGTTAATGCAGATACACAGAGCTCTGAAATAGAACTGAGAAACAGAAGCACCAGGTGTGGTAATATTAAGAATCTCCAATGTACTGTATATGATTTATGAAGCCCTTTTTGATGACGTACTTTGATGGCAGTGGCCACTGAGTCTGCGTTTCTGTTTCTGCTCCCATCTGTCTGGCATTTTCTGTTCCTAAGCAAGGCCTTTGCTGTGGGAATTTTGCCCTTGCATGAGTTATGTGCTTTCCAGTCATGAACATGAAACTTTTTAAACATCAACTGTATTTATTAGTCATTATTGTAATAATTATATATGCAACCTCCAATGTCCCACTCCAAAAGCAAAACAAAACAAACAAACAGATCAAAATGCAATGTATTTTATGTTGACATTTATTGTATTATATATAGTATTAACACCAAAATATTTTGTGTTTTTCCATGCATTTAGCAACAAGTCCATTCATGATAGTGGCTAGTGCAGTCACCAGACAGCTTCAGAGATTCCTCATGACCTTTAACTCAGACCTTTGACACCTCCTTGATGGAGTTTGAATATTTTCCCTGTGTCCAAGTGGGTTAGTTTCTAGTTTCTTCCCACATTCCAAAGACATACATTAGGTTAGTCGATCACCCTAAACTGCCCCAGTATGAATGTGTGGCAAGTTGTGCACAGCCATTGAAGCTAGTTACATTAAATATATAAAGAAAAAAAATCTCCTTGTAATTAAAGCGCAGAAGGACAGTTCTATGAATTGATAGAGAGCAGGGAGAAGCCGACACAGGTGAAATATGCATGCATTAAACCACCGCATTCACCTTTGATTCTACTGAGGGTTTTCAAATTCTAACAAATAAGCATTTCCCAATCTTTGTGATTTTTATTAAGCACATCATCAGAAGGACCACACTTTTCAAATGATCTATTGTGAATTACATTGTGAAAATGTGTGTGAGATATACATTTGGCACCCTGAGCCGCTACTTTATATAACGTACGTACTGCAGTGGTATAGTGACTAGAGCTTTTCTTCTTATTTTTAGTTGCGTCTGCAGTCATCAGCACTGCTGAGTTAAACCTGCTGACCACTTGCATGGGGTAAGTCTCAGGACAGCCTGTTCACAAACCCCCGTGAAATTGGATAATAGCAAGCACAGCACTGGGTGCTGGAGAAAAGCAAGTGCAGATGAATGGGCAAAAAGCAGAATGATGATCAATCCTGTTCTACTGGAGAGGGTTAGTTTATAACTCTCTCACAGGAATACCCACACTACAGAGGCTGTGTTCAGTATGGCACACTGTGCATACTATTCATACAAAATACCGCCCCGAAAAGCAATGGAGATGTTTTTCCACTGTGTTTGCTGAAACTTTCACAGTATCCCGTGAATAGTATTTCTTGGTATTCAGTGAAGTAATGCCCAGCATTAAATGACGTCCTGCATCCAAGAAAATATTACATTTTGGTAAAAAAAGAAGAAAAGAAAAAAGTTTAGAGGTCAGTTGTAGCCACATCTCTCGACAGGACACAACTGACTGCAATATCCCACCCAATACTTACAACATATTGTACATTACAACATATCAGACATTATGTACATCCCTGCATGGCGGGAGAAAGTGTCATTGAGGACAAAGCTGATAAATGCAAGAAACCTTTCACATGTTTATAGGCAAATTTTGACAAATATTACTGTCCAAAATAATTTTTGGTATAAAGTTGGCTTCCATCAGTTGATCCGTGCTCTGTAGTTGTAGTATAGCAGACTCCCTTATCCAGAGTAACTTACAGAAGTAAGTTTTACATTCTTTATATTATTATATTAGTAGACACAACCTTATGTTAGTAAAAATAATCAATAGTCCAAAAACACAATCAAACCTGAACCTGCTAGGGTTTGATGTGGGTCGTTACGTTATGTGGGTTGTTATGTTATCATATTAATCATGTATAACAGCCATCTGCTTCTAAACATTAATTTCAAAAACTTTCTTATTTGCTTCATGGGGGAGCTGAGGCCTAACCAGCTGCATAGGGCACCAGGTAGGAACAACTATAACAACACTATACCAGTCGGTTGTAGGCCACATATACTCAAACTCTCATACACATACTCACACAACAGGGCCAATTTAGTGCAATAAATTAACCTATCGCATGTCTTTGAACTATGGGAATACTCCACACGCAAGGGACCCAGGGACTTTATCTGGGATCAAACCCAGGATCGTCTTGAGATGACGTGCTATCCACTGAGCCACCATGCTGTCCTGCTTCCAAACATTAACTCCCAAAGTTGGAGTCTTGGTTATAAGATTCAAATTAATTATGTAAAACAAGCCATGTAGCAGCCACCTTTTGCAAATGAAATATATAAAGAACATAGGACGTGGATAGTGCAGCATTTTGAGCAATTGGATTACAAATATGGCTGGCTGGAGATGCATCTGAGAATTATAATAAGAAGTATAATAAATTGTAATAAATTCTTGCATTATCCAGATCTTATAACATAGCATACAAAAAATGTAGCATGGATGATAAACATTATACAGTTATGTATATGTATGTATGTAGGTATAGTATGAGTGTATAATGTGTGTGTATAATATGTATAGTATGCATATATATTATGCATGTTTTCCAGGCCTGTGCTGGGTCTGGAACAAACTTCTATCTAAGGTCTCAGCTCTCTCTGACCATCTATATCATCCATCACAGGGAAATTGAATCGTTCCCTGATGCCAAGATACGACGGAGGCCAATCAGCCATTATATTTTCCCTACCCAACAACTGGAAGGTGCTACTGCAAATCATAAGTGACAGCAGGCTGCACAGATTCCTGATTGATCTCCTCTCGCCTTGCTCACTGAGGGCTAAATGACCCGGCAATTGTGAATGTGCTGACATGGGTAGCTTTGGGTAGGTGATACTGGCTCTCTCTTTCTCACAAAAAAAGTAAAAATAATCTGCTTTTTGCAGATCTGATTCAGCACTTAAGGTTTGACTTGTTGTTACAAAAAGCAGGTTGTGCTGATTTCAAATCTGAGCAATCAAAGTGTAATTAGCTGTTTTGCTGGTGATGGCATGCTAATAATAGCATTGCTCTTAATGGCTTTTCCCTTGTGATTGTTTTCTGTCTCAGGCTTTTTGAGGTTTAGAACTGATAGTTAACACAGGTTCCGACCCTGCTTGGAGTCAGAGGGTTTCTGGGTTCAAATGCCTGGCAGTTCTGGGGTCTGCTTAAATTATTAAGACTACCATCTACCAACTGCTGTTGCTCCATTGGTTCACAGTAATTCAGCAACAGAAAAAGCACATTTCTCGATCAGTTCATTTGGCCTGCAGTTAACACCTGTTGACTGAGTTCTTTCAGGTTTCTGTTAGATGTAACCTCATATGGCTACAGCAGGAATACAGAACTACACATATCATACCTATTGCACACAGCAATACAACCATAAACTCTCAATATGCATTCCATATGAGCACTGTCTA
Organism: Parotocinclus haroldoi; assembly: GCA_034779995.1. Lineage (NCBI taxonomy): Eukaryota > Metazoa > Chordata > Actinopteri > Siluriformes > Loricariidae > Parotocinclus > Parotocinclus haroldoi. The sequence goes on along the minus strand of JAUZST010010198.1, from coordinate 143 downwards.
CATAAACTCATTCTCTACATTATCTACATGCTAGCCATAATAATAGGTTTAATAAGTTTAATTTATATTCAATTCAATTTTATTTATATAGCGCTTTTTACAATGTAGCATCGTCTCAAAGCAGCTTTACAGTAATACAATTA
>JAUZST010010197.1:0-12542 GCA_034779995.1 Parotocinclus haroldoi | reverse complement strand
TACATACAGAGAGAGAGAGAGAGAGAGAGAGATAGATAGAGATTCAGACACACCCTTAGTCATGCTACCTTAATGAAACAAATATGAAAAATATTAAATTATTATCCTGATCCTGATTAATAATTATTAGCATGATCCTGTAGTGTGATCACACACAAAATATTTATGGTTCAGTCTATTGTTTTAAGCCAATTTTATAGTATTTGTTCCTTATATGATGAAAGATTAAAAAAAAACAAAAAAGAAAACAAATGAATTTCACTTACCGCATCATAGTTCTGTTCTAAAAACTCTGCGACTAGAACCTTGTGTCTTGTGAGAAGATCCTGCAAAATATAAGGCATTAAATATGACCATCTCAACAGGACAAGATCAGACAGTTCGGTCAAGATGATGTTCTTGCCTTGAAGGTGGCAAATGCATCAGATGCGATGTCGAACGTTGACATCTCCACGTAGCTGAAGAAGTCATTGAAGTGCTCAGAATGCAGGATGATTTTGGCAAGTGGTTCGTGCCGGATACACTCACGCAGCATTATTCCACAGTTGAGGGCCACCTGAGGCGTCTCGTACCTACAGGAGACCCAAATCCCAGCACCCTCTCATTAGCAAAAATGCAGTTCAAGCTTGGAATCGAGAGACAGGAAGCAGTGGGAGATTCAAGTGAGTTTGGTAGGTGGCTACCATTTTCAAAGCGACTGATCTAAACTGCCCAACAGATGAGTGGTCACACAAACATGGAACGCAAAACCTTTCTGGGCAATAATATACTTGTAAATCAGTATTACCATATACACGGCCAGTAGGAAAATCATTATCAGTAAATAAATTAACTAAATTAAAGCATAATCTCACCCTTTAAGCAGAATAAAGAGCACTTCCTGATGAGAGCAGAAGTATTCCACCGTGGGGCTGCGAGTGCCAATCTGCCTGCGCAGGATGTTGTTGAAAATCTGACACACATCCTTCTTCCCCTGCACGTCAATTTACATGCTTATATTCACAATCATTTCCTTGTTTTGTGTTATGTCATTAAACTCGTCAGAAACATTTTTACCAGGCTATAATTTGTTTGTCCACTAGTGTTGTGCACTTTATATAAAACCCTGCAAGACATTTTATTAAGATAGCGCCTTTCACAACTTCAAGGTTAGAAATGGGACAAAAAACCCGGAAAAAAACCCCGAAATACAGGTCTTGTTTGAAAAGACAAGAGACCTGAAGAAAAGGAAACATATGGAAAGTATGAGGGCTACTGAAACATCATATCCAGCACCTACTGAAGATAGCCTGAAGTTCTACAGGGGTCAGAGAGTAGCCTGCCATCAAAGGAGCTTATGAAATGAGGGAGACGTAGTGATGCAAGGAGCTGCCCAAGAAATAAAACCTTTCTGCATTCGAGCCAAATTCTAATTCTGCAGTTTACAGAACATCGATTAATGGCCATTAGAGGCACGCACGCACAGAGTGAATTGAATGTGTTAATAATGCCTCAAATGCAGTAATTTTTACAGTATTACAGCCTGTTAATCTAGCAATGAGTACTTATTGACTGTGCCCAAAATGCTCATTAAAATAATATACAATTAATATAAAATATAATTAATATAGTATAAAAGCTTATACAGCTTTTCTCATTACTGTGCAACAGCAGATTCTGTTACAAACACGGGTTGACAACATGTCTGGCATATGAGACAACGTGATCTTTCTAAACTGCAATCAAAAGGTATAGATTTTTCATTCAATCATTGAAAAGTAATAAATGTATTCTGTTGATGCTTGTGTGTCCCCTATCAAATGGGCATGTTTTGCAAAAGAAAAAAAAACGGTGTTTACGTGAGATTTTAAGTCGCTTACCTCAAAGTCGATAACCTGTAGATTATCCACCAGGGAGATGAGCAGACCACTGTTGTATAGTTCCTGGGCCAGCTGTGCCACTGTCTCCGTGTGGGGTTCTTTATCGTTGGTGCCGTACAGGATCTCTTTCATCGCCACCAGACATTTGGACACCTCCTCTGATGCCTATTAAAAATTGTGAAAGTGCAATAAGTGCAATCAATCCATGGATTAAGCTTCTGACAATGTAAGGGTTAATGGGAAGAGAGTCCATATTTCAGCAGGAAGATAAAGGCAACTGGTTTAGAGTACAGCATCACATGAACAAGTTTAGACAGTGGAACTGACACGTGCATTTAATGTTTCCCATCACAGAGAAACTACAACGTTCATTAACTCTTGAGGGTTTTAATACACTAAATTATTATACCACTTTCTATTTTTAGAACTACAGATATTTGAAATATTTTTATTAAAGACAAAGCAACCCTTTAGAGGAATCAGTGACTTCAGGCAGATAAAGACAGTACTGTGTGTACGACCTAGTCGTGCCCTCAAAAGCACCCTCACCAAAACCCCCTAGTCATGGGCAGCAAAATGGCATTTTAATTTTTTTTTTTTTACTAATAAGTGGATCTAATACGCATATAATATATAATGCTCACAAAAATGAAGGGAATATTTCAAAATTAAATATCCCCTTAATTATGTGTACACTGAATTAAGTGATTATAGTGCATGCACACATGTTGGACCAGATTTGAAAACAACAAAGTAGAACAAATAACTAAATAATCAAAACAAAATGAAAAGAGAAAAAAATGTAATGAATGTAAAGAAGAAATGAGCATCCACCAAGGATGAGATATGCATTATTTACATTAATATTACATTACATTTTTACACTGATATATGGGCCTGATACTGTGCTCATGTACTAGCTGAATTATTTAGACACGGCACCCAATCCCAATTTACAGCAACGTAATGTTGAACAGGTAGATGAAGGCGCAATATATTAGCATGTGTAAATGTTTAACATAGCCAAATCTTCAACGAAGTAAGTTCATGAAGTATATTTAATTTTGTTGTGGTCAGAAAATGAGCAAAAACCTATGATAAAATATGTTGTGAAAATCATTGTAAGACCTGTAATGGTAATATACTCTCATCAGGAATCTGTATAGGCAGGTTCCTAAATGCATGTACTTCAATTTGGTATTGGCGCATACTTAAATTTTTACATTATAAAGCAACAGTATCGTTTAAAATGAATAATATGGCTCCTACAGCAGAATGTAACATTTCTAGACAAACACGTCCCATTAATTAAAGTTTCACCAGTATTTCAGTAGTTTGAAATGCAAATGTTGTAAATAACATCCTGGAACCTATTCTGTGGCAGGCTGTGCAACACAATTTATCCTTCTTGTTAAATTATACAAATAAATTCTACAGTTGCATCTTTGATGCAACAAATTTCCACTGAGGTACATTGATTAACCAATTAAGGATTTTCTCATTTTAAATTAATAAAACATAACAGCAATTAAGTTGTTTTTGGTTGTGAATCAGTTTATCACACTTACATCAAGGCTGCCACAGCCCCAAAACCTGCATCGGTCTAATCATACAGAAACCAATATGTAAGCCAATAGTACTGTTTTGAAGGCCGTATTTGGTTTGCAGGCCTCAAGTTTAACACCTGCATTATAGACAGACTGTTACAAAACTGCAATATGAGAGCTGAAGCCAAGGAAAGCAGGAGCTACTGGAATGGAGCCTGGAGGTTTGTGCACAGCACAGTGACGGAGTACATTGACCTTACAATATTACACTCATGTTCTAGGATGGAAAAAGCTGAATCAAACATTGCTGTTGCATCAAGATTAAATATAGTAATACATATACACTGAGACAAGGCTTGTACTGACGTTGAGTGGAAAAAGAACAGCTGTCCCATGGAATACCAACAATAAGCAGGTTAGCTGAATGGAGCATAAGTCCAGATACTGATATGCAGACATGGCTGTATGACAAAACCAACATAAACAAAGCAATAATGGTATATGATTTATTAAAGCAATTAGTTTGAATTCTCTGGTAGACAAACGCTGCCACAATGAATGACCAATGATAGTTCCAATCCAGCAAGTCCACTAAATACAAAGCGGTTTCATCCCAATAGTCCACCAGTTTGCACGTCCAAAATATTTAGCTGAAGCATCCAGCTTGTAAACCTCCAACACCAAATTGCTCTCACTTTGATTTTAGTGCCCACTTTTGTGGCTCAACATCTCTTTACAATATCACCACTGATTTATGGTTAATACCAGAAACTCTAGGTTTATAATAGTACAATAACTCCACAAAAAGAGGTATGTACTGTACACATGGCTGTTACAGCCATGGTCCTAATGCACTACATTTCACCCCCTCCATCACTCCTTCCACATCATCCCTGCATGTTTCATCACCTTTGTTTAAGTTCCAATTAACTGATTTACTTCAGCCATTTCTAATGCCTCATTAATTTGGTTATTTAAACCATTTGTTAGGCATGGCTTAAGCACATTTAGCTTCTGTGCAGTTCGCACAGAAACGTCAGTTTCCTGTATGCTGCTTGCTGGACTGCTTTGTTGCACTCTGTGTCCCCAGATCTTCGTTTTGGCATTGCACTCAATTCTAAAGCGTTTTTCACTTTCATAATAAGGCCAAGTATGACATTTGGTAACACACCCATTTCTTGATTAAGTCTGAATATGACCAAGGCCAAGTAAACAACAATGTCCTGTTCACATTAAGCGCCAGAGACATGAACTAACCTAACACACTGACAGGCTTGAAATTTCACTACAGTTTTCAACTGTGCATCTAAATAATTTGGAATGCATGGAACATGCACAACTTATTATTCACATCAGTTTATTGGTTTGCATCTAGGCGACTTTTTGTATTATGTTCACCAAATAAATTCTAATTCAAGGATTTCTTCCTTTGATCTTCACCATAGCACATTATCACACAATCTTTGAACATCACTGTTGTAAACAAAATAAGACAAGGCAGCAAATTCTTGACTTCAATGCACTCAGAAAACAGCATTTCTGTTAAATTATATGGTCTAAAGTACTGTTTCATAAACAGTCTACTGTTCCAGTACTTTGTTAGGAAATTTAATTTGACTGAATGTAAGGTTTCAAAATCAAAATCATTTATAGCACACATATGGGACTGATCATGTTGGCTTCAACACGGCACTTTTTTCCTCTAAATCCTAAGATACTGACCTAATGATCCTATTGCAAATAAAACTTGTTGAATTGTAGTAATGTGATGGTTATGTGTTTGTGTCTTTCACAGGAATAACCTCAGCAATACTAGGCAACATCAAAATATGGTAGTAACTCAACTTAAAAACAAATGAACACATCCTGAACAATAAACTTCAAAAGCCAATATATTAATCATAAACAAAATAGTTTGTTCAAGGACAATTCTAAATTCCACACACATTAAGAATATTAACATCAGACAACTGACCCGCCATTGCTGAAAATTAAGTTAGTGTGCTATTATATAAAATGTTTTTATTAAATATTTCTTGCTTTTGTCTTTCTAAAAGTTTGTATGACGTCTATGGGCAGGGCCAGTGAATCTTGGATACATAATGTAAAATTTCCCGTCACATTCTGAATCGGACAAAAATACACTGTAAAATAAAAAAAAAAATCATGAAAAAAAATAAAAACGTTAACGGGAGAGGCTGAACTAATTTGGCTGGTGATTCAGAACTATACGCTTCAGTTTAAAAAAGTACTGCAAATATATACATTTTATATATTAAAATATATAAAAATACAAAAAGTATGTAAGTACTGTAATAAACGTTTTGTCTAGGTTAAGCCAGCCTGAAAATGTCAATCTGCAATATCTGTACCATCATTAGAAATAGTTGAACTACACTGCTCACAAAAATGATCAAATATTTCGTAATGGGATATTTTATTTTGAAGAATAGCCTAATTTTTGTGAGCAGCATATTACTTTCTGTCGTCGGCTCACCTTCTCGGTCTTCTTGTCCTGCTTCACCAGAATAGACAAGTTCTCCTTCAGAGCCTTCACAATATCTGTCGGACTTTTGTGGGATTTACCAAAGAGTGGCATGGTTGAGGACCAGTCTCTTGCTTGTTGCTGCTTCCCCTCTCACTCTCTCACAGCCGTCTTTGAAACTGCACAGTAATAAAAAAAAGAACACTAAAAGAGTTTAGACACGTCACTATCTGTCTGGCATTTTCTTCAAATAGTGGACACATGACTGGTGTTTCAGGTTATTGAACTCAATACGTCAGTGAACAGGTTGGCTAAACATTCACAAAACATCACAAAATTAAACACGAGTTTCGAATATAAACAAGAACATGGGTAGGATAAGTAAAGATTTGTTGTTCTTCATGTGGACGTACACCCATTTAAAACTGCAGTGTGTGTGTGTGTGTGCGTCGTGTGTTAACACACCCGTAACATCACAACAAGCAGTAATTGAGTAATTGAGGTTTAGTGGGGCATTTGGTTTAATAATGCAGATGTTGTCTCAGGCATGTCTGGACAAGCTTATTCAGGTTAGATGATAGCATACAGGATTAAAAAACTGCTAATATTTACAGATGCTGTTTAAGCCCATGTTAGTTGCAGTCTCTATGATGAATAGAAGACTGTTTCCCCAGACAGAGATTTATTTGTAACAGTCCACCACAATGTCAAAAATGACACTGCACTATTTAAGATGGGGTAAAATTGAGGTAAAGTTACTATATATTTACAAACTCCCAAACACAGACTGATGGTGTGAGCTGGCCATGTTATGTTAAAGCGCAACATTTTTCCTTTTGCATTTATAAGTGTCCGCTTGTCTCTTGATCTGGAGTGCTCGTTTGGTTTGTTTGCTTGGTTTACCACAGTTTTTGAAATTTCACACAAGACAATTTTACTCAAAAATGACTGCATTTGCAGTAAGGTTGGGCAGTTTAATGGTATTTTAGGAAACTGCAGCATTTAAAAATTGTGATAGTATTCTAAAAGTGTGACACACCAAATTTACCTACTTGAGGCACTGCTGGAGCAGTCATAAAACAGTAGCCTTCAGACAAGGACACTTATTGACACAATGCTCACTAGATGGCGCCAAATAGGTTAAAGGATCAGCTTGAGTACATGTTTCAACATGTACTATGGGATCCATTCCTTTCGGTGTCTATAATCAGTGTGGTGAGGAAGTTCGATTACATAATTGAAAAAAAAAAAATCTGATTCAGAAATGAAGTTTAATTTAATTTGGGAAAGGTTTGTTAAGTTAAACTCTTTCTATGCGTGAAATAATTCGTTATCCATCTATATGCAATTAAAGCGTGGTGTATTTTAAACGAAGAACAACAAAGAGGGAAGTAGCTTGAATATACATTAAATTGATCAGCCATTTGGGAGCTGAAAGAGTTGACTCGCTAAAAAGAAATTTGCATTTATCACATGAACACGGGAACACACAAACCTGTCAGAGAACTACGCTGATTTAGGATGTTATATTGCCAAGAATACAACTTTATGTCTAGTATGTAACAATAATGTTAAAAATCAGATCCTGTTCTATAGCTTACTGAAAACATTCTAGGCATGAGCCCCTGCCTTATTAAGGCTTGCTATTTCGGCTGTTGTGTGTAGAAAGGGTCAGTGAAAGATGTTTTGACGTTCTGATTGTTTCAGTTTTTGTAATAAAATGTGAATATTGTTATTACTATACTGTAAAGTTTATGTTGTATAACACCCAACCCACATAATACCTTATAACACAGCAATTAACAGAAGACGGTATGAAAAACCATCAATATACAGTATTAATTACTGTATTTATTAATGATTATTATATATTAATGACACTGATCCAGACGTTAAACCCCTTATTCCCAGTTATCCTCATCTGAGAGAACTGAGATACAACTATGAAGATAAAAAGCTCAACCAGAACTACTTAGTTTGAAACTGAAGGGATATTATAGTAACACTTAAATCTGTCCTGTTTCACAATGTCAACTTTTTCGTACCCAATGGCTATGTAAATGCATACAGTGCAACAATTTGAACTGGAACATCTGTGATGATCTAAAAGTTTTGGCAATGTTACTCGGAATTCAGCTTGGATATACAAAGTACTTTTGTTTCCTTTGTGAATGGGACAGCCAAGCATCATAAGCATTTGTTCCAGGACAAGAATTGGGCCACATAAACGTGCGTCGTCCCAAAGATATTTCTGCCTACTTTTCAAACAAAACTCTTTATTGATGCTGTGTTTTGAAAGCAATTCCAAAGAAGGTGATGGATTTCACCATTTGATAGATACATTTCCAAAAATGACTGATACCAAGATTAAAGAAGGGCAGCATGGTGGTGCAGTGGTTGCCTCACAGCTATCGCGGCCCCATTTCTTTCCTGACCTCAAGACTCCACCTGTGGGGAGTTTGCATGTCCTTTCTGAGTGGGTTTACTCTGAGCACTCCAGGTTTCTCCCATATTCCAAAGATATGTGTGCTAGGCTGACTGCTGTTTTTAAAGTGCCACAAATGATTGTGTGCGCTGTGATGGATTGGCATCATGTCTAAAGTTGTTCCTAAAGTGGATAATAAAATGAATAAATACATTTTAAGAAAGGTATTTTTGTTTTTCCACAAATCAGACAGGTCATCAGTGACAGGGAGTTCACAGGCCTGTTAGTGAGACTAGAGAAACAGCATGAAAGGTATTTACGGATTATAACTATACAGTAATAAAGTTGCAAGCAGACTTAAAGCATATGAAACAATGACCCCTTGTGTTCTCATGGTTTTCCAACTTCCCATGTCATACAACAAATCTGAAATTATTTTTGTGAGCAGCTTAACACATTTTTTCACCAAGCAAACCTAACTAAAATTTCTAGCTGGTACAATTATTTTCCTTATTTCTAAGCACTATAATAAAAAAACAGCATGGTGTTTTTTAGATTTCATTACTGTCTGGAAAGTACTAGTAGATATCTATGTAGGTGCAGAGGAACCATGACGGTTATGACAGAAGAGACCTAGCTTGGATAAGTACTACCGCTTTCTAAAAAGTTACCCCCTGCAGTGGCTGAATACAAGAATCAATGAAATATGACACAATAAACTGTTAAACTTGAACTTACTCAAAGGGCCATAGATTGTATGTGACTAAACTTTTAGTTCCTTTGTTATCAACTACCATGCATACATGCACTATTCAACAGTGGCAAACACTGGTAAAATATTATGCTTTATATCACTATATGCTTGTGGCCAATTCATTTGCTTAAGACAGTATAAGACCGTGTGTGTAGTGACAATTTAATTATTATGTCGGCCAAGCCCAGCTCCTGTCATATCAATGTAGTTTTAACGACTTTACAGTCCAGTCAAATAAAGGCTACCAGTACTCAGTCAATCCAACTGCATAGCATTATGACTTTTTAATAATATATCAATGACTTCAGCATCAAATAAACCATAATTTCTTTGCAGACTAGACACATGGCTCTATGTGATGGGAGGATCCAGGCAAGTTTGTATTAACAAACCTATACGCATTTGCAAACTTGCGTACATACCAGCAAACTCCACCTTTGTCAAACAAATGCTGTGTGAGGTGTAGAAAGCAGTGTTACCAAGACAAATGTGGAAATACTGACATGACAAAATGAGTAAGGGATTGATAAGTGGGCATGGCAACTTGCTCACCTGTCACTCGCCATTCATACTGCATTCCCTGGCCCAGCTATTTGTCAGCTGAGTACTTGGAATAAATGCTTTTCCATCATGACTAACTACAAAGTCAGAACACAACAAAGATTCTTTCCTGTATAAACATCTCCACAGTATAAGATGGTGTTACTTTGGCGCATCACTGTAACTTTATTTACATATTTAACCATAATGTCACATCTTTATAGTAACTTTGCTTATCCCATTCAATTTAATGCCAATGTTTATTCCTAGTTTTAAGCATGAACACACACATCGACAGATAGGCTAGTTGTTTAATTATGGTAACTATGCAAATAAAATACATAACATTACATTGCGACACTTGTGGTTCTTCAGTTCAATTTAAATTTGGTGTGGTATCATTCAGTCACAGCGCATGCTCTATTATAAGCCTATATCCCAATGTTGCCTTTTAAAATTATTAATAAGTTGTGTTTCATATACTAAAATGTGCCCATGTGTTATTTATTGAATGACAAATTACTTAACAGATAGGTAGTAATTTAGGTAAACAGGTAGTAGTTTAGGTAAACAGTTATACAGTATATAAAAAAATTGAGATTATTTTAATAATCAATATGAAGAAGATGCCACAAGAACTGCTGGACAGTCTGATCCTGTCCATGCTCCATCGGTGTCAATGTGTTTTTTATGTTTTGGGTGACCATATACCCTACTGAACAGCCAATGTGTGGTACTCTCGTCCAGTTTAACATGCTTCTTTCTGCTAAGCCCCATGAATATGTCACTTTCTACTCTATCACGATAACTACATTTACAGCACATTTGTATAATTAAACAAGTTTCACTTTTCATTTTCTTATTCTTGTTTGAATTAAAAACTTAAACTCCTTTTTAATTGCTTCATATTCATTTTGAAATAACCCTCAATTTTTGTGAGCAGTGTATTCGCTTCTATGAATGAATGTAGAAGAAGATTAAACCAAGAAACCTAAATGTCATGTCTGTGCTTCAAAACTATTACATATATACTGCTCACAAGATTGTGCATTTTTTGTAAGCACTTTTGTAAGTGTAAAAACAGCAGCAGGTCCACCCTACAACACATAATGCTCACCATTGAACCAGTGGCCGAGGACACTGCAGGTAGTCATGTGTCATGCAAATCAGAATCCGTACTTGGAATTCAGCATAACACTTCCTCCCTGCTGTTGGTATGTGATAACCTGTGCTAAAAATCTCAGCTTTCTATTCAAATGTTAGCCGCAGAAAATTAAACAAAAAGACCGCTTTTAACTGACAGCAGCCATTTTTTGTCTTGCACTGGTTAATACTCTCCGCTCTCTTTGCCAACGGGTTTCGCCCCCAAACTTTGAGGAGAATTTGACCATTCCTTTCCAGGAAAACCACCCAGGTGCTGCTATATCAAAACTAGACTGCTGCAACTGCTCCCATGCCTAATGAGACAACTGTAACAGATTATGAAGCAGCACATTTGAAGCATTTAAAAAGTTTTATTATGCCAAACCACTGCTGCATTCCCTTCAGTGAGTGTGTTTACATCAACTTAATAATCAAAGTTCGATCATTGAGCTTACATACACATAAGCAAACCTTCTAACTAATATTGTTTGTACAATTATCTGCCCCATTTAAAATCATTAGTAGAAATAGGATAGAGTTTTTCATTTAATCAGTATTATTACTCTGGAAAATACTAGTAAACAATCAATCTCACTCTCTCCCACTATGTATGTGTGTGTGTATATATATTATATGATCATGGATAATTAGTTCAATCACAATCACAGGAATGTGATAGACGTCAACCTTATTATCTGATTACATGTATTGTTTTTTATTATTACTCTAGTCAAATTCTTCATTTCCAAATCCAGTGAAAGAACCAAGAAAACAGGTTTATAGACATAAGCTCAAATGAAGATATTTCAACTTGCCGATGGGAATCTGATAAGAAACAGATGTACATTAGAAGAGATTCCACAATTTTATACCTTAATCTGATCTAATAAATTGGAGTATGCTGCTTAGATGACTCCCTGTAGCTGCCCTTGATGCTTCCCTAAAGGCTCTAACAAAAAAGACTCAAACTTGGCTTGACTTCAGCCACTACTAAAGATGACCAGAATACACCCTAGAAATGGCATTGAATTCCACAAAAAGATAATTGCATTCTTTATAACCATTTGTGCTTTGTTTCTACATGATCTCCTAACAGGGTTTTAGTTCAGCAGTGGTATTGGACTGCTGGATATTCATGCTAGCTTGAGGTAATGTCTACTAAACAAAATACAAAGTACTGCTTTGTAAAATGCTCTGGACTATACTGCTAAACACTATAAATGTTGTTAACATTGTTTCCAATTGCATGCAAGTTTTTCTAATATTTACTTAAATATTGTGGCCTAAAATATAGCAGAACAAAAACTGAGAACAGTCTTCCCAGCTTAATTTACTCTTACTTAAAGTGCATATTCCTTTACTGTCTACACCTTATTTTATTCATACAGCCCAGGTCAAAGCATGTGTTTTGTAATAACTTATTCAAATCCTCCCATTTTGTCACTTGATGTGCCTTCTGGATTTGATTAAATATCCACAAAAGAGTGATAATATAGTAGAAAAACATTTGTTTTTCAATTAAAGACTGACACTGATATCCGAGAAATCTTTTTCTTAAATACACTGCTCACAGAAATTAGGAAATACTTCAAATTGAAATATCCCATCATGAAATGTCCCCTAATTCTGAAAACACTATAAATAAATATTTAACATCACAAAGTCAATTCATTAAAAGCAGGAATGTATAAAGTTTTAACTGATATTGTATCCACACACTCTCACACACTCTCACACACTCTCACACACTCTCACACACTCTCACACACTCTCACACACTCTCACACAC
>JAUZST010010196.1:0-12542 GCA_034779995.1 Parotocinclus haroldoi | reverse complement strand
ACACACACACACACACACACACACACACACACACACACACACACACACACACACACACACACACACACGCACAGACACACGAACAGCATGTAAACACTGTGGCCTGGATATATATATATATATACACATACATACATTTAAAAACCATTTGACCATATTCCAAGGAAGTCCATATCTCATCATATAGGCCGTAAACTTGCTCTAATACGTTCCCATCTCAGTCATTTACAGACTCGGTGACTTTTAGTACTCCGTTCATACTGTGCATTGTCGCCACAGAGCTTTCGGAATAATCCTGATGGCTTGGGTTTATAACTCAGACTTTATAATCCTCACATGGCTCCTTCCTTCAGTGCGTCTGGGATCAACTTGTTACTCAAGTTACATTAATTTCATTCAGCAGATGCCTTCATCTAAAGTGACACACAACTGATACAATCCTTCTATACGGGCCTTGCTCAGGGACCCAACAGTGGCAGGACGGCAAAGGTGGGATCTGAACCCTGGACGTTCTGTGCCATGGTCAAGTCAACTGCTAAGCCAACACAACATTCCTTTATTTGTGAAAAAACAGCTGACTTGTATTTCTGCTGAAATGAAAATAAAGTAGGTTTCAGAGTTAAAATCTTAAATGCCTATGGGATCACGACATCTGATTGCACCCTCTGGTGTACCAAAAATGCAACTGCGTCAGACGGCGTAACAGACATGTCTACATTTGAATTTCTGACATGGTCAATCTCGTCGCTGCACGCCGTGACATCTTTGCACGATGCATCATTACAATCCCGGCAAACAAACGAAGAAATCATTTCCAGTTTTTCGGTTCAATCCTCTTCAACTCTGCCTTCAGTATAAATCTGATCCCAGCTTTAATTCATATCTATCACACCCACGCCTACTTTTAGGTCAAAGAAGGGATTGTGCAGAGAATCATTAGAGCTCATGTATTTAAACGAACAGAGCAAGCTCAGCTCCGCCCCCATGCGAAGAGGAAGGCAAGACATAAAAGTATGCGGGGAGTTCAGATTTATTCTTCCTGTGGGGATATCCGTTGCTCAAGTGCTTCTTCTGAATGTTCTTCAGAGTAGCATCAAGTGGCCCAACAACTGGGCCTATGAAATCGCTCAATGACATGCTGCAGTCTCACCAGGGCACGCTTTCATTTCGCAATGCCATGCTTTCATTGCACAATGGCACGCTATAATTCTGTGATGCCACGCTTCTATAGTGCTTCAGTCCGCTTCATTCAGTGGTGCTTTGGGCTTGCAAAAGCATGCCACCATCACGATTAGCGGCTGCGGTCGTTCTTGCAACGCCTTAGTTCCGTGTCCAAGTGTCGCAAGTCAGTCGCTTAAGGAAGCTTTTCCAACTCATGATGCGAATGCTTCAATTTCTACTCGACCTAACGGCGCACGTCAATGTCCCAGTGGCACACCCGAATCTCGCAATGGCACGCTTTAATCGCAAAACAGTCATTTAATGTCACAACGACACCTAATTCTGCTAACAGCCCACTTCAGTCACGAAAGGGCAAGCTTTGGTCCGGATCATCCAGTGGCATGCGTTCAACAAATGCTCAATTTCAAACGTGCATTTCAAATCTGAGACCGAACCAGCAGGATTTTTTGGCATAGACGACACACAAGAGGCTGTTGTAAAGTTTTGACTCGATTTTGCTTCAGAAATTGGGCTTAGCCCTCCAAGGCTGGCACCAAAACACATGAGAAATCAGATGAGTAAATCACCCAGTATTAAGACCGCTTAGCTTAAATAAGCTATTAAAGTGACTCGAGCACTTTAGTTTGGCTCGTATATAAAGTACTGTGCAAACGTTTTAGGTCACCGTTAACGCCGTTTCAGCACTGGGACATTGTTCATATGCAATTCTCTCTCTTCTTATGAGAATATAACCCCCCAATAAAAATGGGAAATTTAGGAAATCAGGAAATTTGTATGCTGTATTTAAAAGCTAAATAAAAAACAACTGATTTATATTAGATTTTTTAAGCATATATTTTATTTTTAAAAATTATTTATTTATTCCAGGTGCAGTGCTTTCCTATTTGTAGTATATTTAACATGAATATTGAATAAATTCAGATGTTTGTATTTATTCACCTTTTTTGTTTTATTTATTACTGACTTGTGCCTATTTAAAGCCCTCAATAAAAAAAAACTTGAGCAATAGAAGCATGTGGTCGCATCTTTTGGGACGCCAAGTTGACCTTTCTACAGTCTGAAGCAAGGGTAACAACCAAGAAACCACTTTTTCAAAAAAGGAAAGGTTAAAGTAAACAAATACCGGAACGGAGAAATGTGGATTATGGAGCGACAAATGCAAGTTTGAAATTCCTTCGACTCCCAACAGTCAACAATCTGTTATATATGATCATTATAGCGTCCAAAGGGCGTCCCGAGACATTTGCATCTCTACCAAACTGAGCAGGATCTAGTAAGGTCCCTTTCTAAAACCCGTACACACGAGCCCGCCGTGGAATGAACCCGCATTAATAAAGTCGCGTATGAAAGATCTCCTGCAAACACAAATGTTTGCAAATCACACACGTCCAACAAAATCCTCAAACAAAACATGGCACTTATCAGAAACTCTCCAACATCAAACCAACCCTTTCAATCGCACATCTCCAAATCTTTAGCCGCCACACCCTCTCTTACACACACTAAAGCACATGCATACTTTTAGCCTTTCTTTCATTCCTTATTTCCATCTGAAAAGTAAACAGGATTAGTAATGGCTCAATGAAGCATCGCTGCGTCTTTAAAAGAAAGAAAAGCACTGAATCGAGGGCCAACAAGTTCAGACAAACTCCGAGCGCACAGCCCTTGTGCTTATAAAGAGAAGACCAAAAAACACAGCTTTGTGCATTAAGCCTTGGTTTAGTGTAAGGCAAGGGAAAGGAGAACTAAAACTATTTCTCCTCTCTCGGTTCAAGGCTAGCGTTTGCAATTACAACGCCGCGGGATGTATAAACATATTACGTGTCTGTTAAGAGAGATATATCTCTGAAATGGAAACCCAATGGGATGTTTGGATTATTCAATCGTCAATGAGCTTCTTTGCATAAATATTTGTAGCTCCTCTCATTCCGACACCAGCAATGTTGGACTAGTCTCCTTAGGGATGTTGCCTTGGAAAAAAAAAAAAGAACTGTGCTTATTCTGTTTTTAAAACAAAAGTTCTTTCTTACTTCACAGGATAGGAATGTTACGATACATCGTGACACAAAATATCGCGATGCAAAAAGTGAAGAATGATTGCACAGCGCATTCTGTTTACTAAGCTGTCTAATGCAGTTTTATTGTTTGAACACCAGAGGTCGCAATCAATTTAAACAGGTCTATCAACCAGTCACTACCATGCCCCCCCCGGTTCTGCTCATGCTTCCCTGACAGGTACGCTAATAAGAGTAACACCCTGGTGTACCATCCTTGTTTGACAGACAGTAAGGGGTAACAACAACAGAAACGAGCCAAAATTGGAACGACTACCTCAGCAAGAAGTACCACAAAGAGCACGCGTATTCAGATGACACTACCCTCATTTGCAGAGCTGTGCAAAAGTCTTAGACCACCATTAGATTTGTAGTTTTAGCACTGGCATAGCAAGCATATATAGCATATTTTTTTTGACAAAAGAAAGACTTTTATTCGTCACCCCTCAATCCTCTTTCCACTGATCTTTATTTCGATCTTTGCGGGTTTTAGCATATCTGATTACCCTGCTCTTTTCTTGGACACCACAAACGGAGCATTCCTGATCAAGCTTCACGCTGTAGAAGAGTGACATTTTGATGAAACTACTTGCCACTGTAACCTATAAAAGCTGGTTTTCTGATGCATTTTTCAGATTTATAATACTGCATACACATTTCCTGTAGTTTTTGGTTCTGGTTCTGCTTTCGGTGCTAACAAAGAGAAGCCTACCTCTGCTAAAAGGAGCGCACGTCAAATCTAATGGTGGCCTGAGACTTTTGCACAATGCTGTAGGTACAACATTCATACAAGATGAAACGGTTGATTGTCTGTCCAAGCCTTTTTCTCTTTGCATTGCCTTCCGTGAGATTCAAATCAAATTGTGAGTATCAAGACACACCTAATATCTACTGATGCAACTGCATTACGTGAACTTGTTGTGGTTTTCATTTTGTCCTAACGCACGTTATCACTGGGTCGATGTACATTTCTACTTTTACACCCAAGACTAGTGTTTTTATTCCTGGTTTTGACCCCACATCGTAAATCAAAAAAGCCAACTGACCAACAGTTATTAATGACAATTATTGTCCCTATCCATTTATGCACCTGTCTCTAAAAGTCTCCAGTCCAAACGTGATCTAATGAGCAAAGCAAGTGCACGATCGGTACGACAGGGACCTTTCCAGCGAGTGACTTGCACTCTTTAACTCCCACCTCTGCTTATGGGTCCACTGCATTGATTGGCTGTTGGGAAGACTAGCTTTTCATGGCCACATGTTAAGACCTCGACTGCTTTCATGTATTCCCTCCCTTCCTACACCCAATTAAATTCAACGCATGGTCACCGGAAATGGGTCTTAACGTTGGACCTTCTAATTCTTTAACAGTCGAAATAGTGACGGGGTCACATGTTTCTCACTAATTCCCTCAGACGTGCATACGCCGAGATCCCAGTCCTGCACGCTGGTATTTCAAAATATCACAAGCTTTATCAATAAGCAAACCCAAACGCTCTCCAGGAGTGTGTGGTAAATGGTCTTACCTTGTCCAAAAGAGGCTGGCACTGAGGCACTTTGCTCTCTGGGCTCTCCAGCTTAACAATGCTGATGAAGAAGCTTTCTTGCCGCTCATCCTCACTGGTGTTGCACAGAGACAGTGGATGAGACTGCAAACAGAAATGAGAAATTAGAGAAGCTGTGCAGGACTATTAAGATGGCTTCAGCAGAAAACCCAAACATCATCTGGATGAGGAGGAAAAACAGGAGAGTGACTGCAGGACTAGCAGTCGACCAATTAACTGGGCAGATAATCAGAATCTCTTAACTAACAGCAAGGAGAGGGTGGGGCCATTTATGAGAAAATAAAAATGATTACGAAACATTATGATTTGCTGCTCTTAACTGGGATTTAAGAAAAGATGCTGCAACCATGCACGCTTGGCTGGTATTTTCTTTCATCATTTTCTTTCATCATCTTTAGCAAGTATTTAGAGATTTTCGCCATCCAAAATAAAGCCGCTATCTGGTTATAAATGCTGTTGGTAAGTGCAAAGAATATTATTTTAATTGTTTTTTTTGTTGACAAACCGAGGTTGCAAACAGAGACAGTGCATTTATAACTTGATGTCCATTTAAGTTCGGGTTAAAAATGGTATGCCTTAATTTATTATTAGCGTTATCAGTTGCATAAAATGGCTTTTTATAAGCAGCCATTTGAAAATTTCAAATCAGTCAACCGCTATTCAGGACTGGATCTTTGAACTGAAATGGCATGGCATTTCAGATTCTTCAACCCTGTTGGCTTCGCTTATTAATAAAGCTGGTTATACAACACATAATATTGATATTTGTTCGTATTGGCATTTTCTTTTTATTGTACTGTGAATATTGTTTTGTCCATCCTGGAAATACATGGATCAAGGCAAGGATCAAACCATTGTTTCCAATGACTGTGATGCTTTGTGGCACCAGCACCACCTGCTATACACTGTCACACTGTGACGCCATAATATAGAATACGCAGGGTGAGTCAAAAGCCACGCTCTTTTATTTCAGAAACAGAAGGGACACTGAAAAAAAAAATCTGAATTCCCCAGCAAGTAATGTGTAAGGGAGCCTGTGTTTAGGCTATATCTGGATCATGACTGCCAGCTTTAAAGCCACCATATTGGATCTAGGGGAAGTTTTCCCAGTGGGAAGGTGGTCATTTAGCATATTATAGAAGACCAGAATTGAAATCAACCAGAGTTCAAATCCGATTTGCAATATCTCTTGTGCAATATCTCAACAATGATGTCAAAACTTTTGTTTCACGGGTAACTGAAGATGGAATCGAAGATTCTGATGTCCGGGGGAACGCAGCTGTTGTATCATAGCCACAGATTTCAACAACTGACACCCAGAAAGATCACCAATTTTACACATTCCTTACATCCCTCATAGCCAAATTCAGAGAAACCAAAACTGTGGACTGTAGCGATTGTCTGACGACGTACCAACGAAGACAGCTCAACAAATGGTTTTGGCAGCCTTTGCAAAAAGGGAATTTTAACTAAAGTATGGCTATTCAAATTCCAGCTATAAAGTATAAGGTGTTTTAATACCTTAACCCACTATTTGAACCTTTGTAACACCTGGTATGGTTTCTAAATCTAATTCCGCGCAGTGATGGAGGACTGTAAAGTATGTACATATAGAGTAGACGATGTTACGAATGGCTTCTTTCCCTTTCCTCCTGCCTAAAGCCTGAACAAAGAAACACTGTCATGGTAGCACATGTGGGGAACCCGATACAGAGGCAATGCCATGGCCAATAAGATGACAGGCAGGAAGAACAGAGCAGATCACCCCTCCCTCATACACAGCCAATCATGCCTGGGTGTGATGCACAATCCGAGCTGTAAGAAACGAAATTAAAAATAAAAAATCGAAATCCAAAAAAGATCAACTGAACTAATCCTAATCCTAATCTAATTCGAATCAGATGTTGCTGAATCGGCAGCGCATGCGGGTCCTGTGCTAATCTACTCAGACATGAAAGGCCAAACTAAATGAAAGGTTTAAAAAAATTACACGAAAGTGATATCTTTCGAAAACACACCCAGAGATTCATCCTGGTAAGATCACTGCTGATCCTTTCAAGTGTGGCCAGACTGAGAAGACTTTTGGCCCAGTGTAGGTTTGTGCATGTGTGACAGATTCCCCGTCCCGCTGATGTCCATACTGGTGATGCACAGCTCTTCCTGAACAAGTGGGTGTGTGTTTGACTAATACTCTCTTCATCAGAGCAACCTAAAAACTATGAAGTAGCATGACAGGTGCAATAAATGCACACGTTGCTTATTCCAAAATAATCGAAAGGATCAAACAAAAAAATGATCACAGCGAGAGATAAATATCTTTGACTATCGAAAAGATTGCTAAACAACATTGCTGACAGCCAAGTTCTTTTTAAATCATGTCGTGAGTTACTCAAATGGAATCCCCCCGTTTTCCTCCGACCATAAATCCCCACCAAATCAGATTCACCCAAATAGTCTGCCTGCGGTGGGGATGAAGGGAGTTTAAATTGAGTACAACCATTTTTGCGTTTGCATTGCATACAATCTGGAAGCAAAAGCTTGATCTGGTAAATAAATTCACTGCGTACAATATAATATAACAGGCGCGTGCCGTTTACTGCCATTTACTACGCTCCGTGAAATAGTTCATTGACCGGAATGGATGGTAACTGGACATAATCATAGCCACATAGCCTTTTTATGCTTCTGTATTGTACATATAAGGGATGCTTTCACGAGAAATTTGTGTGTAAATGATGTGTAAATGTTTCGGAGATACGGCTGAAGACGAGATTAAACTACTACACGTGCTAACAAAGGGGTACTAGTCACAATAGGACAGGCACATAGACTTAAGAACAGCATTTATAGCTTGTTACAACTACGTAGCAGAAAGTCATCCACACAAGCACGAGTAACTTACACAAAAAGTCTCTAAACACATCAACCAAGTTTGAATAGTCTCTATTTCAAAGTGAGCAAATCAAGCACCTATTTCCTATGATTTATTTCCTATGAAGTCCAAGCAATTTTGGGTTAAGGGTTTTGCTCTAGGGTCCAACAGTAGTAGCTTGGCAGATATTGGATCGAAACCCGGGACCTTATGGCCCATATTCCAGTACTTTAACCACTAGGTCTCCCAAATCTGCCTATATGATGACTGATGTATACTAATTGCAAGCAATTGCAAACGCTCTTCACAACAAAGCATTAGTAAGTAAGTAATTAACTAGGTATGAAATAGCTTTTGTCTTTCATTTCTTAAAATATCGTGTGGAAGCAGTGTGGGAAAACTTGCAGAAAACTTTATACAGAAAAGAGTCAGTGCTGTTTCACTCGGTTTTGAGGCAATCAAGAGGAAGAAAAACATTTCCCGACTACTTTGTGTTTAACGTTAGACTAAATATTCTCTATAGGGTTTAAATCGGGACTCTCAACAGGCCAAAACACGAGCCTGATAAAGCTCTTTTTTTTTTTTTTTTTTTTTTTTTGGCAGTGTGGGCAGAGGCATCGTCTCGTTTAAAAATAACTTGTGGTCATTCTTCAGAAAGCCACTTTGAAATTTTGGGAAGCAAGCGTTTCTGCAATATTCTCATGTATTCTGGAGCCTTCACAGACTTTTCACAGGGAAGCAGCTCACCAGTGCCAGCAGCTGAAAACGGTCCCTAAGCATCACACTTTTCCCTAACTGGGTTCACGATGCAATCGCTTCTCACCGGTTCAACTTCTGATTCGTAACTCCGCATGACTCGGTTGGATCACTCGAGACCAAACTTTCTATATAGGCGTGCACCGCAACTTACCGTTGATGAGACCATAGTCACATATATATATATATATATACTCTCAAATATACAGGGTCTTTTCACAAGAAAACTGCATGCAAATAATAAAGGAATGCATCAGGAGCACTGCTGAATACACCGCTGAAAAGAACGCAACCATCTACACTGCATCCCTAATGCAGCTGTGTTTCTAAATTATTGAACAATACCCATAGAGAATACAGTAATGCACTATTAATAGTACTATACTAGTATAATAGTGTAGTAATAGTACTATAATAGTACAATGGACCAGATGCTTTAGTTTGAAAGAAGCTGACAATTAAATGATGGAATGATTAGCCAACAAACAAAGGAGTACTACTGACAATAGTGCAGGCGCGCGCGCGCACACACACACACACACACACACACACACACACACACACACACACACTTAAAGATGGCAATTTCAGCTTGTTACAAATAACTATTGGAAGGTCATCCACACAAACCTGAGGAACATGCACAAAAACCCATCAACTGAGTTAAGAACAATCTCTAGTCCAAATCCGAGCTAACAAGCAACCAACAACAAGACCACTAACGCCGAAACACACACGTACACGAAGGATGGACTTCTGTTCTTTAACTCCCACCTCTGCTCGTGACTTCTTAAGTCACCCTTTTATGTCCGGTATTACAGGTGTGTATACATGGTTTAACGGGAACACTAATCTTTTACATCATGACCGTAGCTCTTCGCAGCCGTGCATTCGCACTTTCCTGCGAAAATATATTGAACGTTGCAATCCATATTTCTTAATCATGCTTCGAGTCCCACATCGGGACCCCATGGAATCCCCCGCTTTCTTCCGACCACATCTCCACTTAATCAGATTTGTGCAGCTATAGCTGGTGTGTGCCATTTTGTATTTGCACTGCGTACAAACTGGAAGTTAAAACTGGCTTTATTAAACAAGTTAAATTCAACTACACACCCGACGAATGCGACAAATCAGGGTTTTTGACAGCAAAGCCGAACGGCGTGTGTGGGAAGGCGGAATAAAGTCCCGCACCATTAGAAACAGGACACCGGTCGCACTACTGGAGTATATCATCATCCATTTAGTGTGTTTATGGAGATGACTGCAGACATTTAATATCTGGGCAGTAACTCGCAGGGCTATGGAGGATTTTAGAGGTATTACAGCAGCATCTGCTTTCAATACTTTTCCTTACTTAGAGCTGAACAATTCTCAGCAACTGCCATGTTGTTTCTGGACCTCTCCGAGGCAATGAAACCTTTCAGTGAGAAAGATATACTATCTTCCTTTGCTAGACTGTGCTTGGAACCAGTTCGAGAGAAATTATTTATCATTTTCTTAGTTCCCCACAAATTCCTCACGAAGTCATTTTTCATCAACGTCTCCCAACACAGAGTTCAACATCCAAGTGCAGACTCGAAGGAATACATCATAAGGTCGGCCATGAGCTTTATTCTGGAACACACCATGTCTACTTACAGTCAATCGAGCTCAAACGTGACCGAATTATTCTTCTGCACGAAACAGGGACAATTGCAGTTCTTAGAACACCCTGTATAGAGACATTCTTAGCTCATAATTGGACGTAGGTACTTTTCTCAGCACACAGAAGCCCTGTGTATGTGGTGATTGGGCCACATGCAGGAGTGCCCCGATTAACCCTCCTCTTGAAGGCTAGCTGTTTCACATGTGCGCAAACTGGGGGTAAAGGAAAAGCCAGGTTGCCCAAAACTGCAAGTTTTGCAAACAGGCACCAGGGTATGTTGATGGTGGTTGGAGCTGGCTGTGTCTGCCTCAGAGTGGGTGAGATGTCCCCGCTCGCTGCTTTGTAGTCGTAAAAGCATTCCTCTGCCGCCACAGTTGGCAGGCTAAAAATAGAACAAAAAATATCTGACAGCCTCAAAAACAAACAGCAGCGCAGAGAGCAGGGAAAAGTAAATAGTGTCTGTGGTGAGAAGTCAATACTTTTTTCCCCCCTCCCAGTTGCTCTCAGGATCTCCTTTTGTCCCATGCCAGCGGTGGGGCTGGTTCATGTCTTGCCAGTGTGGCTTAGATGTGAGAGTCACTCTCTTTGTCACCCTTCCTCCAGCTGCCTCACTTTTTCTCTCCCTTTTTTTCTGTCCCTTTGGACCTTTCGATCAGCCTGGACCTGTAGTTCCATTGAGAACGAAACGTAGCTCTTAAACCTGGCACTTTCATTCATAACGCTAACACGTCGAGTTATCTGACCCAACACACAATGAATAAGGCGACTGTTTAAACCCGACGCACACACCAACAGAAAAGCACCCGTGTCAAAAGGATATATGAAAGCAGTTTTAGCATGTTCAACATGATGGAGCACATACTGTGACTGATTGACAGGAAGCTGGGGTTAGGGAGGCCCTTCATCACTCTTTCAAAAGCTTTGCCCCCTGGGGGCTGGACACTCAGCCAAGTCTAGTATGTGTCAGGAAAGAATTCTACTCCCCAAATCCCGCGCCCACACCTCATACTCCGGTCTTTCCAATGGTACCAAAATACTTGGCCAGCAGCCGGCGTGCTGTTCCGACCCAGGTTCCCTGGACAACCATCTTGCACAGTGTGTGTGTGTGTGTGTGTTTGTGTGAGAAAGAGAGAGAGAGAAAGAAAGAGAGAGAGAGAGAGAAAGCGCGAGAGAGTTTTCTCACCTCGAGCATTCATCTTTTTTTTTTTTTTTTTTAAACACAGACTGTAGACTGTGGTAACATTTTCCTGGTACGACATTTACAAAAGGATACCGGACTTTAATCACCATCGGGACGGTCTCCTCTTTCCAGCGCAAGTTAAAAAACAGCAATGAATCGGCTAACCTTAATAAAGCTAAACGACTCCGAATCACTCCAGCTATTCTAACTGAACTCAGCAAGTCTCAATCATGCAACTAAGAAACGGACTGGAAACGGTAATAGAAGCAGCTGTGCATAGGGCTCGCTGCTAAAAAAACTGTAGAAGTGGTCAACGAAAAGCAGTGATGCCAGGTTGATAAGGAATGTTTGGGTGGGTTCAAGAAAACCTTACGACTATTTGAGCGTAGGGTTGGGTACAGTGGCGGTTGGTGGTTTTTTTTAAATATGGGAAGCACATATGTTCACATATGATCACTTCAGTTTACTGCCTGGTTATAGAACAGCCATAGCATAGGGACTCGTATACTCCAGCGGAGCTTGTGTTTTCATTGTGTAACCCAGTGCAATGCCATTTCACATAACAACACATCCATCCATCCATCCATATTAAATCATCTACCATTTAATCTTTGTAAATAATAAATGTGGCAAATAAAAATGCTGACACCGTTTCAGACGCCAGTCTTGTCCCCAATTCCTGTTTTACTTTGAGAGGTCGACAAGACTAGCTGTGCTTTAGGGTAAGGGGTGTGCGCTATTAAAAATGTATAGAGATTTTCTGGGATTTTCTAAAAACAGCACCTAGACGATACTTTGGCAGTCAATATCGTTGGTCGAAAGTATTGAAAGGTTATTTGAACATCTCTCAGCTACCTGAACTGGCAGTGTCTTCCACTGTATAATTGGTCACAACATTTTTGTCACGTTTTGCAGCCTGTTGCTTTTCTCGTCATAAGACACTCAAGGTTGTCACGAGGTTTGATAAGTGTGTTATTGTGCTGATTTTAGCCTGTCGTGGAAAACTGACTCCCAAACTATGTCCTAATCTATATAGTCAGCACTGTGGTTCACACTTGGTGAAATAAGTTAGTCGCTGAGCTGTCTTTAAGGACAAGCGATTTCCAACATAATTTGCAGTTTTCTTTTGAGCAACATCAAACAAGTGTCCAATATACCAAGTGTTTTTTTCCTGGCCCACAACTCCATTCACTGCCAGTGAAGCCTGTGCGCGCGCGCGCACACACACACACACACACACACACACACACACACACACACACACACACACACACACACACACACA
>JAUZST010010195.1:0-12542 GCA_034779995.1 Parotocinclus haroldoi | reverse complement strand
AGGATTTGTTTATTCATTCCTGATCAAATTGATTGATTACCCAGGGCTGGACAAGTAAGGTAAGATTCATTCTGGTTATTATTATTATTATTATTATTATTATCTTAAAAGGCTCTGATAATAATTATAATACCCCAAAATGATGGCAGGTACGCCCCCCCCCCCATCCCGGTTAGATTTGTATTTATTGATTTTTTTAATCGTTAAAGTGTCTGCTAGTATCAGCTAGTTCAAACGGGATTTCAGTCGATGCCCTCGTGGAAATAAATATCAAAAGGATTTCATTCATTCATCCATTCACTGCTTGTGCCAACCTGGCAACCCGGGCAGCCCTGGCAGCAGGGTGCCAAGCCGTCTTCGGGCAGAAGTGTAACGTCCAATCCTCTCTTATGTGCTGCAGGATCCGAGCCATGGGAGACTGGGGATTTCTGTCGAAGCTCCTGGACAAGGTGCAGTCTCACTCGACCAGCATCGGGAAGGTCTGGATGACGGTGCTGCTGATTTTCCGGATCATGGTGCTCGGAGCCGGCGTGGACAAAGTGTGGGGGGACGAGCAGTCCAACATGGTGTGCAACATCAACACGCCCGGCTGCAAGAACGTCTGCTACGATAAAGCCTTCCCCATCTCTCACACCCGCTTCTGGGTCCTCCAGATCATCTTCGTGTCCTTACCGACGCTGGTGTACCTCGGCTACGTCCTGACCGTCATAAGCAAAGAGGACAAGCTGAGACAGAGGAAGGAACAAGGGACCAAGCTGCCCAAGTATACCGACCCAAACGGGAAGATCCAGCACAAGGGGAGCCTGCTGGGCGTCTACATCGCCTGCATCCTCATGACCATCGCGTTCGAAGCCGCCTTCATCGCCGCTCAGTACCTCCTGTACGGTTTCGTCGTGCACCCCTTGCTTCGCTGCCAGTCAGACCCGTGCCCCCGGCTGGGCGTCGAGTGCTTCGTCTCACGCCCCACCGAAAAGACCATCTTCATCATCTTCATGCTGGTGGTGGCCTGCGTCTCGCTGCTTCTCAACGTGGCCGAGATCTTTTATCTCATCGGAAGGTCTTCAGCATTTAGAAGAGCTTCCATTTCAGAGTGAGAAAAACGTTCGTCCAACAAAGAGACCTTCTGCTTAGAGGTCGGACCCGAATGGGACCAGGGACTCCGGGGGCACTTCTAAACCCTTCTGAACCCTTCGTTTGGTCTCTACTTCTGACCTCGACTCAAAATGCTTCTGTCTCTCAGACGACGGATTACAATATGCCCCTCCTCTTGTGACATTGTGCATCTGGACCTTCTGCTTCGGCACTAACATGGCCTGTTCCTCCTGCTGAAAAGTCCTGGTTCCCTCAGGTGCTGAGTCTCCGTCTGACCAGAGGATCTCTACCGGGGTAGGGATGCTGCTACAGTGGGAGGCCTTCGGAACAAATCCTGTGGCTGTTACGTCACCAGGCCAGGGGTGCCCCCGGATTTTAGAGGTAATAAACAGTGAATAAGCCAAACTGAGCAGTCATGTAAAGTACAACTAAATCTACTAACTAACTCCACCGCTTTCGGAGGGATTTTAAAAGGCAAGCTTTTCAATGCTGCTGTATGGACAGTCTCCAGAGACTCTGGCTTGTATTAGGTCATTTGGTGTCTCTAAAATGGCCCGGCATCATCCCTGACATGAACTGGCGCTCTAATGTGATTTAGCCTAAAACACTGAATGTTGAGAGTGGACCAGTTTGAAAACGGGAACGATAAATAAATCAGATATTCCTCTTCTTGGTTTGTGGTCGTGTAAATATCGCCGTCGAGATCAAATGAGATTTAAACCAAACTAAGACTGGAATATAAACAATGAATCACGATCAAACGATTCACCGATTCATTAATATAAACGATTCACCCAAAGACTGAAACAATGAATCACGATCAAACGATTCACCGATTCAATAATATAAACGATTCACCGATTCATTAATATAAACGATTCACCCAAAGACTGAAACAATGAATCACGTTCAAACGATTCACCGATTCAATAATATAAACGATTCACCCAAAGACTGAAACAATGAATCACGATCAAACGATTCACCGATTCAAACACTGACTAACAAAATAGAAGTGAATCTGAGTCATAATAAATTGATTCATAAACCGAATCACAGCCAAATGACTCAGTGATGTTGACTTTTCTTTAATTGTTAAGTGAAAACAGAGACTCGTTATGAGTTAATAACAAACTTTATTAGAAAATGTCATTATAAAGCTTTAGTTCAATACTGAGTCACATTCCTTATACAAAATAAAATAAAAATAAACCACAAAGAAAAGAAAATAACAGCTTTTTTAAAATTCTCTTCATGTTTGGTCTGATAAGATGGAAATGAAAAGGTAAACTTATGAAGTAAACAAGAAGCAAAACCAAACTCCCTTTAAAGGAATTTTAGGTAAGATTTATAAAATAAAAGCCCACCACTATCAAAACTTGATGTTTATTCACCAAGAATTAAATAAACATGTTTTATTATAGTTTATCATTAAGAGCAGCCACGTTTTGTTAATTTTCCAAAAAAATTTGTTTACAATTTTATGTTTGACGTTTTATCTATTGGGGATTTTTTTTTTTTAATCTTCCCGTACTGGTAGCTCATTTTAGGGGCGGTATTTATTTATTCATAATTAAATAGTCTTGTTTTGTTATTGGATCGTTTATTCAGTTGTTTTTTATGATTCCACAAAAACACAAATGGATCTAGAAATGTGTATTTTAGCCCTTTTTCCTGGTCAGGGTGGCAGGGGTTTTGGGGAACACAGGGCACATGCCCTGCAGGATGCCCGTCCGTCGCTGGGCTGGAGAGTGTTTAAAAAGTCAAAGAAAAGAAAAATATCAATGTTTACTAAGTTGTTGCTGTGATTATTTAGTTTTTCTTTTCTTAGAAAAGTGAGGAAACATTTCTTTTTTTCTCTTTATTCTGCACACGTGGCATGTTGTTGTTGTTGTTGTTGTTGTTGTTGTTTTTTGTTGTTGTTGTTGTTGTTTATATTTCAGGATTTACTGCTGTGAGTGTTTGCGTTCAGGTAGAGCTTCCTCCCTCTGAGCCCCGCCCCTGCCCCCGGCCCCGCCCCTGCCACCTTCCTGCGGTGCCGCCTGGCCCTGTCGCACAGCAGGTAGAACATCTCGACCACGTTGAGCAGCAGGGACACGCAGGAGACCACCAGCATGAAGATGATGAAGACCGTCTTCTCGGTGGGGCGGGACATGTAGCACTCGACCGTGTAGGGGCACGGGTACCGAGTGCACTCGATCTTGGGGGTCATGACGAAGCCGTACAGGTAGTACTGACCCACGATGAAGGCGGCCTCCAGCAGGACCTTGACGATGACGCTGGACATGTAACTGGCTAGCAAATCGCCCTTGATCTGGACCTTCCCTTTGTCGTCGCTGTATTTGGGGAGCCCTTTGCGGCCGCCCTCGTCCTGCAGGTGCTCCCTGAGCTTCTTCTCCTTGTGCAGGATGTGCAGGACGTGGCCCAGGTACATGAGCGTGGGCGTGGCTATGAAGATGATCTGCATGGTCCAGAAGCGGATGTGGGAGATGGGGAAGGCGTGGTCGTAGCAGACGTTGGTGCAGCCGGGCTGTTTGGTGTTACACACCATCTTGGACTGCTCGTCACCCCAGACCTTCTCGGCCCCGGCCCCGAGGACCATGATCCTGAAAACGAACAGCACCGTCATCCAGACTTTCCCGATGACGGTCGAGTGCGACTGGACCTTGTCCAGAAGCTTGGAGAGGAATCCCCATTCTCCCATTCTGAGATATTAGTCTAGAGGGGGGGGGGTGGACAAAAAAATAAAGCGTCCGATGATCCGAGTATTCGGAACTCTATCGATATCTGATTAATGACGAGCCGTTATCAATTAATGATTTACCCAAAGGCTCAAAGCTGCTGGGGTCCAAGGTCCAAAACTTCAGCAACCTGCCACGAGAAAGCAGGGACAAAGAAATACAGGAGTCTAAATCCTAAAGTTATGGCGCTATATTAAAAAATATATACAAATAAATATCAATCATAAAGAAGTGCATGCATAATTGTTGCTTTCATTTATTTGAAAATATTTATAACAATTTTAACAGTATTCGACACTTTTCTTACCGTGCTAAAGCGCTTTTTTTTTTTAACTTATTCAATTACTAATTTTACTTTTACTATTTTAATGACATTTTATATTGATATAAGGATATATTGATATTTTATATGATTTTCTTTTACATTTATTCATTGTAAACAGTTTTAACGTAAATGAACTATAAATGATAATAATATTATATATAATGTTAGTTGGTTTGTTTTTGATATTTGTTTGGTTTAAAAATAATAATAATGCAATTTTTAAAACATGCAGAAATTTTTTATTTAGTCGTAATTCTAAAGTATAATAATAATTTTTTTAAAAGGTGTGCATTTACAGCGTATAACTTTTAACATTTGAGGCTATTTTCATTATTATTATTATTATTATTATTTATTTCATAGTTTATTAAAATACATGTATTATTTATGATTCTTGTAAAAAAAAAATCTATATATTAAAATATATATAAATTCTAATTTACCTTTAGATACATTTTATGAAAATGAACATCTGATAAATATAATTCATAAAATATAATTCATTAAGTCAATTTTGTACGTTCTAATAATATCAACTGCACTTTTATTATTAATAATAGTAATTCATATCAATAACGATAACAAATTTGATCTAGAAATAACCATTTTGCTACTTTTATTAATTATTTAATTAAAATGAATATTTTAATTATTTCAATTAAATATTACTATATTATAACATACCCATTTATGTCTTTTTTTTAATGACATGCAATTTGTTTGTAATAAATTAATATTTTTTGTCCATTTATATCAATAATATTTAATAATAGTTCGGATTTATTATAAGAGTAATTAATACCAATTTTTATTACATATCCACTATTTTTAATGTGTAAAAAAAATTATAATTATATAAAACAGAATATATATATATATATATATATATATATGTGTGTGTATAAAGTAATACATGAATATTATATTATTATCATTATATAATATTATATAATTAAAATGATAATAAATCTAAATTTAAAATAATAATATAATTATAATATTATAAATAAATATAACAGTATATATATATATAAATCCAGGTATAAGTGTGTTTGTTAGACAACATTTTTTGTTAGAAAAAAAGAAAAGAAAAAGATTTCTATGTTTATATAGGAATATTTGAATAGAAACTAAATTACTGATGAAACAATAAGTTATAAAAATCTTGAATCATTTTTGTAATATAATCTGAAATCGGCCAATAGCAGATTGTTTGTTTGTCTTTTTTTTTTTTAAGAATAAGCCTGACTTACCCTGGGACATGGTGCCACAGCTGGAGCGATAACCGAGTGGAAAAAAGATCAAATCCTGCTGGGACGTTCACAGGCCGCCTTTATTTTGCGGGCTGTTTCGTAATAATTTCGGAGGCCCTGTCAGAGCGCTCCTCAGCTCTCCAAATGATAAGTGTGGCGCTGTGTCCTGAGGAATCAATCATTAAACCCAGGACGTGTCCCGGGGCAGGACGGCCATGTGAGCTTTTTAATTATTAAATCCCAGCTCCGCCCAACAAGGTGTGACCCCTTACAGAAGAACAGCCGGTGGGGATCATCTGGGAGGGTGCCAATACTTTTTCACATGCCACGGTATTTACAATGTTTACTGTACGAGCCAGCAGTTAAAGGTCGTGCAACAAAACATCCGACTTTAGCAGGGGTGACAAAACATTGATTTAAGAGTTCACATATAAACCGTTTTAATATGTTAGGAGGCTGGCACGAGCGGGCACGAGCGGGCACGAGCGGGCACCGGCTCAGGCACAACGGGATGCCAATGCAAAGTATTTAAACGGGGTTTTTTTTAAATCAAATTATGATTCGGAACAACTTACTATTTTATTTATTTATTTGATTTAATTTCAAATTTTATTTTATTCTTTTTCATTCCATATCTGAGCGTTTCTTCACTTTTTTCCCCCTTTTTTTAAACTCCTAAAAATTACTTTTGGAAACTGTTTTTGAAAGTTCGGTCAATTATACAGTTTATTATTGTAAATGCTATTCTGTAAAATTTAATTATAAAGATTCAAATTATCCAGCAATCTTTTTTAATTTATTTTATTTTTTACTAAAAATATTTTTAAATAGTTGCACTTAGAAAAAAAAATATTATTATTATTTTTATTTTTATATAATTTTATGACTTATTTTTAAAAATGTTTTTAAAGATTTATTAAACATTTAATTAAACTGTAAAGTTTATAATTACACATATTATTTGATCAAATAAAATTGTAAAAAAAAAAACATTTTTATTTATTTATTTAATTTTTTATTATTTGAGGATTTTTTAAACATTTTCTCTGTGGATTTATGCGTAATTTATTTATAATTTATAATTTAACTGAAATACATAAAATAATATAAAAAGTTAATTATAACAAAAAATAAGATAAAATATATAAAATAAGATATAACAGCTATGAATAAATGTTTTATTCTTAATGGAACTGATTTTAATTTTTAGATTACAATAAATGTAACCACAAAAAAAAATACTGAGACATTTTATTAAAACAGAAAAAGAGGTTTCACTTTGATAAACTTTAATAAAAGTATTTTTATAAATATATTTATTGTTCCATTTTTAAACTCCCTCAGATTCCTGCCTGCTTCTTGTCCGGACTCATATCTGAATCATTGTGGTTGCCCTCTGGTGGCTGGTGGTTGTAACGCAACCGAAGAGGGATTAACATGGATCAGGTTTATTTGTTTGTTTGTTTGTTTATTTATTTGTGTGGGACTCAGGGAGAACATGCAAACTTCACAGTTGTTGTCCAAGGTCCCAGACTAACCATGGTGTTTATGTTCTGCTGAGGCGAAAACTCTGGAAAGCACGTTTTAATAAATTATTAATGAGCCGATTAAGATTTTGGCTTTTTTACCGCTTGGGGGATCTTAAATTAGGTGTAATTTAATTACATATAATTAATTTTAATTTAATAGTTGGACTTTTTGTAATGATGTTAAAATAAATAAGAAATAAATTCTTTATAAATTCTGCACATTTTAACATTTTAATACATTTAATAAATTAAATTAATAATAATAAATAAATACTAATAATAAACAAACACAGTAAATTAAAAATGGATATTGTTTTATTTGTATTATTATTATTATCATTATTAGATTTATTAATAAATTCTTTATGAGTTTAGTTAAATAGTTAGAATATTGTTAATTTTATTCATTATTGCCAGTATTATTAATATTAATTTATTATTAAACCTAATCATTGGAAGTCTGCTCACAAATTTATCCTTACAGTATTAGATACAAATTTTATAAATCATATTTACATACAGTATTATATTCAAATATAAAATATTATAATAAATATAATTATTATTATGATATTATTATTATTTGTATAAATGTATCAATAAATATAATTATAATACAAATACTATACATATAATGTGATAAATATGGGTTTATGATCATTAAAATAGTTTTTAAAACACCAGTTAAAAAGTTTATCAAATATATAAAAAATATGATCATTAAATTCTAAGTTAAATTAAATGTTTTATCTTTTTTTTACGTTAAATGTATAATTGCATTATTCATTATTTTTTTAAAAAAAGGATAAAAAAAAAACCCACAAAAATATAACCTTTAGATATTAGGTGATGCAAAAAAAAAAAAAAACAGGATCTAAAATGATCTATTTAATATCTGTAACGTATAAATTAATTATGATTAAAAATTGAAATGTGGAAAAAAATTAATAAATGCATCAAGGGGAATAAAATAATTTTGTTTCTCAGCTGACTGAATAAATATTAACACACAATCGTGTTGTAAATCGTTCAAATTATTATTCAGATGATTATGATGTAGTACGTCTGAAACAAATATAATAAATAGAAACAAATGAATAAAAGAAATGATAAGAAATATGATAAATCAATTGACAAGTACTGATGCATAGACTGACTTTCATATATTTTTATTTCAATTAGATTCGGTTCAATAAAATAAAATTAGGCAACTAAGTGTGGTTGTAAATTCTTCTTATTGTTTTATATTTATTTTAATTATTATTAAACCTAATCACAGCATGTCTGCGCGTTTTAATAAATCATTAACGAGCCAATTTAGGTATTGGCCTTTTACTTTTTGACATTTTTGACCGTGGGTGCACAAACACATTCCCCGAACCCCCCGAAAGTGAAATAAAACAGACCTAAGATCGTTTTTTAATGAGTTTAATTCATAAATGACCTCGTTAAAGCCGTTTGTTTTATAAATAACAGCGTGGAGTGAGGGTGAGGTTAGTGAGACGAGATTATTTACTTTAAAAAAAAAAACATAAAATATATCATATTTCTTCAAAACCAAGCTCTCCCTTAACACAAGCATAAGTAAATATTTATAAGAATTGATTCTTATTCTCATAAATTCCATCATTTTATTACGAACAGTTCCCAGTGAGGAGCATTTATTTAAAAAAAAAAAAGAAGTGTTTCTTATTTATAGAATTGTCTTCAATTAAGCGGATTAAAAAAAGAGTTCAGGACGATATTAAAGGGAGTAGAGGCGCTCTCCGAATGAAGCGTTATAAGGAGCGTACGTAGCTACAGCGTGACTCTATGACCCCGCCTCCAGAGGGCGCTCTCCCTAGTGCTCTTTGAGGAGCGCTCCGTCCTCGGTGGTATCTCCCAGGCTTCTGGTGTGACTCTCGAACTCCATGTTGAGCTTGTTTTGTTTGAGGGGGTCCTCGCCGCGCAGTCTGGGCTGCCACGAGGACAGACTGGCCGGGTTTCGGGCCGAGGTGGGGTTCCTGGTGCCTCGGGTCCCGCGGCGACAGCGGACTCTGGTGCAGAGCAGGTAGAAGACCTCGGTGACGCTGAGCAGCAGCGAGATGCAGGCCACGACCAGCATGAAGATGATGAAGATGGTCTTCTCGGTGGGGCGGGACATGAAGCACTCGACGGTGTACGGGCAGGGTTTTTGGGAGCAGGCGAAGTGCGGGATCATGACGAAGCCGTACAGGTAGTACTGGCCCACGATGAAGGCCAGCTCCAGGACGATCTTGAAGAAGAGCTGGGTGAGGTAGCTTCCCAGGAGGTTGCCCTTGATCTTGACGTGCCCTTGCTCATCGGTATACTTGGGCTCCTTCAGCTTCAGCTCGCCGTTCTGGTTCCGGAGCTTCTCCCTCAGCTTGTTCTCCTGGTGGATCACCTGGATGGCGTGGCCCAGGTACGCCAGCGTGGGCGTGGACACGAAGAGGATCTGCATGACCCAGAAGCGGACGTGGGAGATGGGGAACTTCCAGTCGTAGCAGACGTTCTCGCAACCGGGCTGCAGGGTGTTACAGACCAAACTGGACTGCTCGTCTCCCCAAACGCTCTCGACCCCGGCGCCCAGCACCAGGATCCTGAAGATGAACAGGACGCTCATCCAGATCTTCCCGATCACGGTCGAGTGGGACTGGACCTTATCCAGTAACGAGGACAGGAAGCCCCAGTCTCCCATCGTGAGCTGACTTTATTCCTTAAGAGGAAGTGAAGTCAGAAAAATCGATTGAGACCCAGCCTGCTGATAATCATTTATTCTCACCTGCTCTAGATTAACCAACGCCGCCGCTCCACAGTTACGCCCTTACACCACTTTAAACGTTCATCTCTTTTTTGTTTTCTTCTTTTTTCAATCAAGAAATTCTAAACTATTCCTCGATTCCTATTCCTGTGTTTCTTGGTTTATTTCACAGATACTTAAATATCATATTTATATAAGTCATAAACCTCTAACTTATTAAATAAATATTTAGAATAAATATAAATAGTATTTTTGTAGAAATAAATCAACAGAATAAACATGACATTTTACAATTTTAAAAGACGTTCATGTTCTATAAGCTCATGCTTACAACACATAACATTTGCATTATAATTATATTTCTTTTTTTCACGTTCAACGCATGATTCGATTATTTATGGTTTTTAAAAAGGAAAAAAAAAAGAAAGAAAGATCACCCTCTAAATCAAACCATACCATCTAAAAAATGACCTTTTTAATATCTAAGTTAATTATTATTAATTATTGAAAGGAAAAGGAGTAAGGTTGAATACATTCATATTATAATTTTATTACCTGACAGAAATATTAACACAAAATCACGAAAGGCAATTAAGTCGTTGATGTTTTATACGATTAGAATTATTATTTAAATGATTACCATATAGTATTTTGGAACAAATATAATAAATATGATAAATAACAAAGAAAAATAATAAGGAGTAAGGAATGTTAATAGGAAAAAGTATAATGAATACACTGAAAAGAACAATAAATTATATTAAATTAAAGAGCTATATGTGCATCTAAATTATTATTATTATTATTATTATTATTATTATTATTATTATTATTATTATTATTTCATATTTTAATTAAAACAATTGTAAATAATGAATCGAATTAAAAAGTTTATATTTTTGGGAGAATTATTTTTTTTTGTACATTTTATTTATTTCATATTTAAGAGTCTTGTCACTGCACCAGTAAGTACAATCCAATAATCTGTAATAATATTGAAACCCCCGCCCCCCTCCTTTTTTTTTTTTACATTTCAATATCGGGGTGTTTTTTTTGTGCTATATTTATAAATATATTTTTAGATTTCTGGCCATTTTTAAATTTTTTTTTTTTAGTTTGAGGTCTGTAGAGTGAGATAATTGGGCGCTGTAATTATGATAATCGTTACTAATTGTTCCATTTCTATTTTGAATCTTGGTCAGTAACAATAAAGGGGTGTAACAATAACAAAAACTGAGTAATAAATGATTTGAGTAAGATGAGCGTTTGGGTTTCTCCAACGGCACACGATCGAAATTTCACCTTCTAAAAATGTTAGATTTGTCCCTTCATCCCCCCCCCCCCTTGCCAATCTTATCTAATAAACACGCGCCTCTATGAGTGTAAGGACCGGTGTAAAGAGAAAACCCAGCAGATTAGTACCAATAATTCTAATATAAACGTTATAAATCCTACTGTCAGAACCGTGAGCTCTAACACCTGACATTTTCAGCACTATTTCTACCCTCTGTTATTTTCCACTCACCTTTGCTGGAGATAAGTCGGGGAAAATTGCTCCAGAGCCCAAATGATAGCTAACCGCGGTTGAACCTTGAGTTTTGGGCTCTTGGTGCTTGTGTAATAATTCGTTTCGTCCGTCGGAGTGCAGATCAGCGAATGGCACGGACCTGGAGCTGTGTGCTGCATTAATGATTGATGGATACGAGAACGTGGACCATGCTCCTTCAGGATAAAGGGCTTTATTAAAATCCTGACTGAGCCATGTGCCATTTGCCTCTTGTTTATTTATATCGTAAGAACTCTTAGAGGAACCCTTTAAGGTCGGACTCCTCCCTTTACAAAAAGCCTAGCAGGGTATTGTTGCTGACCCTGTGCACCCCTTTCTGCCCATCTTCTGATGCCTCCTATTAACACTGTAACCCTCTTATGATCTCAAATCATCTCAACTGGACCCCACAGTCACCAGGTCCCAGCCCAGCTCACTATATGCAGTACCTTTGGGACGGGGTGGGAACCTACGAATTGTTGAATCGATAAGAAATTGAGACGGTCCAGTCCTGTGCAAGCAAGGTGTACCTAATAAACAAATAAAATAAAAGATTACATGAATACATTTTTTTTAACATGAAATCGAAGCGAGCGTTTTTATATTTAAAGCTGGAAAAAGCAATAAAACTCTTTGGAATCGAATTGGATTCATGCAGTTATGAATACACATGAATCATTTTAAAATGTAATGATGAACGCTTTTATTTTTAAGCTTTGTGTGGGGAAAAAACCTTGAGAACTGAACCCATGTACAAACCCAAATCTATTTAATTATGGTTTAATAAATGTACAGGAATTAATGCATTATTACTACTGTTAGTAATATAAATATAACAATAATTATTATTATGACTATTATAAACAGTACTACTACTACTACTAATAATAAAAATATAATTAGAGAAGATAAACAATAGTGGCAATAACAATAATATAAACATATTATATGTATATATAAACTAAATTATAATAGTTATGAAAGTAATAACAATTAAATAATAATAATAATAGTACAAGAAAATAATAATTAAATAATAAAAATAAATAGTATAATATACTATTACTACGAATATAATAATTATACAAGGATAATAATACTAATAATAATAATACTTATTATTATGATTTTTGTTAATGATATAAAACCATACAAGAATTACTATAATTAAATTAATATAATAATAATAATAGTAATAATAATAATAATAATAATACGTATTATTATTATTATTATTACTATTATTATTATTATTATTATTATTATTATTATTATTATTATTATTATTATTATTA
>JAUZST010010194.1:0-12543 GCA_034779995.1 Parotocinclus haroldoi | reverse complement strand
TCTCTCTCTCTCTCTCTCTCACACACACACACACACACACACACACACACACACACACACACACACATATATATATATATATATAATGTGTGTGTGTGTGTGTGCGTGCGTGTGTGTGTGTGCGTGTTCCTATATACATATATAAATGACAAATGATAAAACAAAACTGCACAATTTATACAAATACCTAATTTCTGTATACTTTAATGCACATATTTTAAAACGTAGCAAAAAAAAACTATAAAACTGGTAAATGTCTAAACAACTTAAGCAGCTTTTTCCTATGGGTATTATGAGAGAGGA
Organism: Parotocinclus haroldoi; assembly: GCA_034779995.1. Classification (NCBI taxonomy): domain Eukaryota; kingdom Metazoa; phylum Chordata; class Actinopteri; order Siluriformes; family Loricariidae; genus Parotocinclus; species Parotocinclus haroldoi. The sequence continues at coordinate 12,240 of JAUZST010010194.1, read as the reverse complement.
AAATTTTAATCTGTATTCAGTAATTGTATTAAGTATTTCGGATCATTTGCATGTTATGTTGCATTGAAAGTAATATCCCTTCCAATTGCAATCTTCCACCAATACAAAAAATAAGCTAAATAAATAAATCAAATACAGGGTAGACTCTGTAATGCTACTATTATTAGCATAAGACGTGCAGCTGTAGTGTATGTACTGTACTGAGAATAGGACATGTTCTACACTCATGGTCTATTTTATTATCATATAGATGCACTTTGTATGTAGTTCTGCAATTACAGACTGTACAGATTTAATGCCTGTTTCTCTAAATATGTCATTAGTCTTCTTTACTCTGTTCTCTAATGGTCAGAACCCCCATAGGACCAGCACAGATCAGGTACCACACAGTTTACTAAAAATAAGGGGATATTCATCCATTCATCCATCCATCCATTTACTGGGACCCAAACTGGGATTTTCTTGGCCCAGACTAAACCAATGCAGACACATGGAATGTCATTCAGACTACATACAGAAAGGACCCAGGTCGCTCCACCCTGGGATTGAACCCGGGTCCTTCTTGCTGTGAGGCAAAATGGGGGATGTTTAAACATGTAAATGGAGGACATGACATCCATGATTTCTAAAAACAAGTTGAAATGTGGACTCGTCAGACCACAGGACACTTTTCCACTTTGCATCAGTCTATCTCAGATGAGTTCGGGCCCAGAGAAGCTGGCAGCGTTTACTCATACTAGCACAACACACACTAATACACCACAACCACATCAGAGTCAGTGCAGTGCAGGTCTGACCAGAGTAAAAGAGATAAACAATGTACGACCCCAATTTGCAAATCATATTCAACCCACATTCAGTTGAATACACTATAAAGACAAGATATTTAATGTTCAAACTGATAAACTTTCTTGTTTTTTGCAAATATTCACTCATTTGGAATTTGATGCCTGCAACACGTTCCAAAAAATTCGGGATTGGGGGCATGTTTACCAGTACGTTACATCACCCTTCCTTTCAACAACACTCAATAATCATTTGGGAACTGAGGACACTAATTGTTGAAGCACTGTAGGTAAAATTCTTTCCCATTTTGCTTGTTGTACAACATCAGTTGCTCAATAGTCATGGTTCTCCGTTGTCGTATTTTGCACATTTTTAATGGGAGACAGGTCTGGAGTGCAGGCAGGCCAGTCTAGTACCCACACCTCTTTTACTATGAAAGCACACTGTTGTAACTCGTACAGAATGTGGCTTGCCAAAAGACATTGCTTGAATGCCAGCATATGTTTCTCCAAAACCCATAGATACCTTTCAGCATTAATGGTGCCTTCACAGATGTACAAATTACCCATGCCATGGGTATTAACACACCCCCATACCATAGATGATTTTGAACTTTGCACTGTTAACAACCAAACAGACCTTTTCTTCTTTGGCCCTGAGGACACGACATCCATGATTTCCAAAAACAGTTTGAAAGGTGGACTCGTCAGACCACAGGACACTTTTCCATCTCAGATGGACCAGTGTTTCTGGTTGTTGTTAATATTTGGCTTTCGCTTTACATGGAGTTTTAACTTGCACTTGTAGATGGAGGGATGAACTGTGTTCACTGACAATGGTTTTCTGAAGTGTTCCTGAGCCCATGTGGTAATATCCATTACTGAATTGTGTTGGTTTTTAATGCAGTGCCGCCTGAGGGATCGAAGGTCGCAGGCATTCAATGTTGGTTTTCGGTTCTTGCCGCTTACTTGCAGAGATTTCTCCAGGTTCTCAAAATCATTTGATGACATTATAGACTGTAGATGATGAAATCCCTACACAATCAGAAACGTTGTTCTTATAATATTGGACTTTTTGCTTATGCAGTTGTTCACAAAGTGACGAATCTTGCAGCCCATCCATGTTTGTGAATGACTGAGGCTTTCGGTGATTCTCCCTTTAAACCCAATCATGATACTCATCTGTAGAATGTTCCAAACAGGTATTTTTTCAACATTCTTTCCCAGTCTTTTCTTGCTCCTGTCACAACTCCTTTGGAACATGTTTCAGGCATCAAATTCCAAATAAGTGAATATTTGCAAAAACAATAAAGTTTATCCATTTGAACATTAAATATCTTGTCTTTGTAGTGTATTCCATAGAATATGTGTTGAATAAGATTTGCAAATCATTGTATTCTGTTTTTATTCATGTTTTTCACAACGTCCCAACTTCATTGGAATTGGGCTTGTATGTAGAAACAAATGGACTACAGTCTGTAATTGTAGAACTATTCATTATAGTAGCTACTGTTGTTAGTTCATTGTTAGTGCAGATGTCTCATATGATTTAGTAACGAAAATCAATTAACAGCATTAAACTTTAAAGACTCTACTAATGATCTCAGTCTCAGTTTCCATGTACCTCCATTGGTGAGGATCACAGTCTTTCTAATAAAACAATTCAAGTCATTTGAAAATAAAACAATAGTTAAATTAGTAATTCGTAAATTATTAGTAAATCGGCCTCATTTATGTGAGATTCAATAAATCTTAAATTACAGTACAGTAAAGTCTTGCTCAACCCAACAACGCTTTAACAATAAGTAATTGGATTGTGTTCAGGTGTGTGTGTACGTTTGTGTGTGTATATGTGTGTGTGTGCGCGCGTGTGCGTGTGTGTGCGCGCGTGTATGTGTGTGTGTGCGGTGCGTTTGTGTGTCTCTGTGTGTGTGGGATTTCCCTTCAGGTTGGAAAGTTGGAGAAATTTTCATAAGTGATGGACAGTCATTTCCTCACTCTTAGATAGAAACAACTGAATATTATAAACACTTGTGAATGGAAATTTATTATCTGTCCATAACCCAGTCCTGCCTATGCCAAATGGAGTCAAGCTGTAAAAACCTTTTACATGATATCAGTACTTTTTTATATGAAATTTCTTTTTTAGGTGCGAGTTTTTCGCTAGATATCTCCACTGGATTATTGCACAGAAGTAATATTTGAAATTAATAAAATGATTAATGAAAGGACTTTTTTCAGTTATCTTTTAAAATTATATGATAATAATTTAACTTGTGTTGTGCCCATTTTTCCGATGACTGTGGAAGAACAAAGAGCTCCGATCTTCATATCAGCACTGCAGCTCCCCTGGGATTTTACTCAAGCCCAGATCTGTAAAGATAAAAAGGTCTTTAAAAAGAAAAGAAACCCCAAAATTCAAGAAATTAATTTCAAAGAAAAAAAGCAGACGTGAATGTAGTTTCTGTTGCTTGATTTTTCGACTATAAGGAAAGATAACTACTCTATGCCATCTAATAAACCATGTAACAGCTCAGATAAACCAACATGCAGTCTCTCTTTCTCTCTCTCTCTCTCTCGTTCTCTCTCTCTCTCTCTCTCTCTCTCTCTCTCTCTCTCTTTCTCTCTTTCTCTTTCTCTCTCTGTCTCACCTCCTAACCCCAACCCATGCACCAAAGTTGCATCATTGCCTCTTGAGAAACACCTTGGTTGTGTTTGTTTGTCTAAATCTCAAACATCAAATGACCCACTTACATTTATGCTAACAGATTTAACAGATTACCAATTCAGTAGGTTACAAATTGTAAATAATTAAAAACAAACATGGGTTTACAAAGAAAATTACCACTCAAAAATGTCTCCAAACTTTAGGTTTAATATTTTTTCACAATGGTAGCTTTTGTGCAAATGTTGGAATGAGGCATTATTGGACAGAGAGAAGCAGGATGGCCATTTCAAATAACTGCCTCCCATCTAGGTTGTGCTGACCTAGCAGTTAGAAGGTGTTGGGTGCAATGGTTCTATGAGTGGTCATGGTGAACAGGTTCTGGACAGATAAGACAGACACAGATGGCACCTTCACTACACACTGCTGTCTCGGCCTGGATCACTTCCAAACGCTTAGCAGAAGGGAAAAAATGTTCTCGTGGCTTCCATTAAGTGTTCTGCCATTAGCATGGCATTTGTCAGCAGGTTAATGCTCACCCACACACAGCGAGGATTTCTCAGGAATGCCTCCTACAGATGGCAACCCTTCCTTGGCCTGAGATGTAATGGTCATTGAGCATTTATTGGACCAGCTGGGATGCCAGCTTTGGCAGCCTAAAAGAAAGACTTATAGGACTGGCTGCAACATCTGCAAATGTGTCACAGGATACCATCTAATAAACCATGTAACAGCTCAGATAAACCAACATGCAGTCTCTCTCTCTCTCTCTCTCTCTCTCTCTCTCTCTTTTACTCTCAATTACATATATCAGAATTACATATACATATATAAAGTTTTATTCGATTACAACAAATCCTTCTTGGTGACTTAATTTTATTTTGTCAGTGAGGGTATGTAATAAATATTGCTATGCTGTAGGACAGGCCAATCTGGGGACCCTTCCCTAGCACTGAAACAGCCCTGTGATGTACTGCTGTTATTTTTTTTACACATTTATACCATGTTCTCAGGGGATAGGTGTTAGAGCTCCCCTGACCACTTATCCTGCCTAGAAAAAGCAGGTTGAACATGTGGAAATAAAAGCAGCAAATGTTAAAAATCACCCATTCTACATATGAATCTTACTTTGCCAAATTGTTCTTTTCAAATGCATTACTTTTTGAGCTTGTTTTTGGCTTGAATCTACAACCAATTTCCATCAATGCTGCCTTTCCCCCGAGAAAACCTTTAGGTACATTCCCTACAGGTTTTGAAACCTTTCTGTGGCATTTTTTGCACATCACAACTTTTGCAATCTCTTTAGCGGGTATCCATCATGCCTGTTCTCATATCAACAAGCTAAGGAGTCCTGAGCAGTTTCTCACCCGCAGCGTGCTGTCCCATGATGCTGAGCAGAAAGCAGTCCCATCGGGTGACACTCGCACCTTACTGACGCGATTCTCGTGCCCAAACAGGATGGCGGCTCTGCTGCCCTTTAGAACATCCCACACGTTGATGGTGTAGTCGTTATATCCAGCAAAGAGCAGGCGCCCTGAGATAGAGAGATGTTATATACGTTCATATTTCAAAATCAGAGTGAGATCTGAACTAGAACCTGAACCAGAACCAAAATACCAGACCTCTTCAACTCCCAGTTCCACTTATGACAACCTCAAATAACACTACCCAACAAACCATGTCCTCGACTGACCTACAACTGTCCTAATGACATCACATGAGCTTTAAATACTTAGCATCATAGAAAAAAGTAAAACAAAGTTTTATTCATGTGTGTTTACAGTACAGGACTGTCAAAGAAGGTCCAGAGAACTGCTAAGCTGTTACTGCTGGACCCTGGAGCGACTGCTTGGACGGCACATCAGCAGTGAGTTGGTCTGCATAAGAGGATGTGCTAAAGCTTGTAAATGCAGATTCTATAATGCTTAACAATATGTTATTTTCACTTTTGTATTTGATTCTATGCCCGTTATTGTTTACACTTGTGTAACTGTACTATACAGGTTTGAGAACCTCTAGTGTAATTATGAATTTAACACAGCCTCTGTAAAGTAAAATATAAATATGACATATTTTGGCATTTCATTGACCATTAACAAATATGAAGTTCTAAGATTCTAACAGTAATGGACATTTTTACACGAATTTCAACATTTTAGAAAAAAAAAACAGCAAAACGTAAAACATTTCAATATTTCCATTTAAAAACCATACAAAACATGTCAAATCTCTTAGGAATCCTCCACCTAGCTGAGTCTACGCCATGATGAATTAAGGCAGCTCTGAGGGCAAAAAGTAGTCCAACTCGGGACTAACAAGGTGTACCTAATAAAGTGGCCAGTGAGCGTGTTCTTAGATTTTAATAAACAAATAACAAGTCATTTCTGAGAGCTTATCAGTGGCAGGTCAGATATTTCTTTTAAAATTCCACGGTAAGGGAAAATTCCCAATAAGGAAGCTGACCTATATCGCCCACTCAAGTCTGTCTAACCAAGTAGTACTGTATCAGGTTTCTGATTAAATGAAAGCGAATATGACAAAAGCAGAACATAGTAAAGTCATAGTGATTAATGATTAACACAGACACATAATGGGAATATCTCTTCATCTTGATTAAAGATTACCAATGCTCCTGACCGTTATAACCCTCCAGTATATAGACTGTCATTGCAAGGGTTATTGTGAATCTCGAATCTCTGCCAAAAGTACACCCTGCCACCCTGTATATTGTGCATTATCTAACAGCAGAAAAGATATAGAGAGAGCGACACTACCTTCAACATGCCTCACCCCTGTGCTTTAAGCTAGTGTACCATATTTCATTAAGCTTTGTTTTATTGTGGTGTTCTTCCTACTCTTATTTACGTTCCTTCACATTCGCTCAGACTCGTGTGTATTATATACATTACTGTGTGTTGTGCAGACCAGTACTGTAGTCTTAGGCCACCATGCCAGTTGTTGTTATTTTAGAAAAACTAAGATGGCCATATATATTTACATTTCCAGCATTTAGCAGACTTACAACTCATAGTCTTACTATGCAAGCAATTTGTGGGTTAAGGGCCTTGCTCAAGGACAAAACTGTGGCAACTTGCCAGAGGTGGGATTTGAACCCTTGGGCTTCTGGTCCAGAGTCCAGTTCCTTAACCACTAGGCTACTACAGTCCCATAGATTATTTCTCTGTCTCTTTATTAGAATAAACCATTAAAACACAGGATATTTGAATGAATTTTTTTAAAGAGGAAAAAACAGCCTCTAGAGTCTACAACGACAGACTTGTAGAGTGACCTCCCCTTACACTTGAGAAATTGCAGCACCCATCTGGATACCAGGTTGACCCTTTTACAGTATAAAGAAGCTTGATCAGGAATGGACTTTTGGGAGGGGGGGGGGGTAACACTAAATACTGGCACTGGCCTTCAGGAGCCATTTTGGTGTGAAAATTGTGTGTGTGTTTTTAATTTTGTGTACATATTTACTGTATTTTCTGTTCTTCCTGTTTATTATCGATATTCGATTACCCTAATATATGTTAATTATTTACTTAATACTGCGAAATCATTTATATGGCAATTACACCATTGCTAAAACAAAAAGCATAATGGTGGCCTAAGTCTTTTTTAAAGCCCTGTATGTACCGTATATATACACAACAATGAAGCATTCTGACCACTCACTGACTAAATACCAAATAAGTAATGTGAAAAATACTAAATAAGTAATGTGAATTTAATACAGCACCTACCTAAACACAGCTATAATGAAGGTGGTCAAAACTTTTTGGCCAATTTGTGTATACGCAGCATGTTTTATTGCACATCTATTTTCCAACATGAATAGGCTTGTGTAGCTGCTCTTTTGCCATGAGAACGAGTACATAGACACACTAGATAGATAATTGTTATTGTGTCTAAAGTTCAGTCTCAAACAGAAAGGTATATGAGGACATGTCTGTATCAGGTGATTGTAGACCAATCGGGGTGGATTGCATAAGGATTGTGATGAAAAGAAATCAATGTCCTGACCTGCTCACTGGATCATAGGGTGAATGTGAGTCGATGTGGGTCATTGTGATATACAGTCCAAGGGAAAAGTGTGTCAAATGTCATATTATTTTCGAATCTAACAGACAAACCTCTAAGACCTTAAAAACACTACACTACTGAATCTTCAGAATTTACCATATCAAACATTTCTACCCATATACATACATACATTTTCTTCCACCATGTTTTTAACTGCACTAATACAGGCAAGAACATGCAGCCGGCCATCAACCAAGCAGTTTAGCAAATCAATCAAACATCTGTCAACCACTCTATCAATCAATCTACATGTATATATTTGCCTATCAAACAAATCATTCTATCTATCCACCAATCTATACATCAATTTATCTATTGAGCTACAATATATATGAATAACTTTATCTATCAAATAAATCTATCCATCCGTCCATCCGTCTATCAACCCATTCTTTTCCTATATAGCAAATCAATCAGTGTATCATGTATCTCCCACTGTATCTATTCATCCATATTTCAGTCAATCAACCTGCCTGTCTGTCTATCCATCAACCAATAATCAATATATCACTCATCTATCAACCAATTTACCAAGCAACATGTCTTCCTTTCTGACTATCTGACTTTGTATCCTGTCAGTTATCTGTTTGTTAGCTAAAGTGTGTAGTGTAGTCTTTGACCTCTTTATTTCCTCACCGCTGAGAGAGAAATCCACACTGGATGCACCGAAGATGATGTTCTCTTTAGAGTAAACAGCAATTTCACGATCAGCTCTCAAGTCAAAAAGACGGCACTGAAACACAAATTAGAAACACATAAAAATACAGCCTACAGATACAGCATGAAGTCCCAGAGGCACCATTACATAACATACATAACCAGACAGAATGTTAACGTTTTAATGCTATTGGAGAAGGCTTGGAGAAGGCTCAGGCCTCAAATTGACATCGCCTACCTGCACGCTTCTGTACAAAATGCAGGTCATATGCCTACCATTGGGTCTAGTAATAATAATACTAATAAGTATTAGTATAATAATGCTAATTGGACTGGGTGCCCCAACTGCGTTGAACCAGTGTTGGAAGGGAGGGGCAGGGCAGCTTCGGCAGACTGCAAAATGATGAGAACCCCTGTAGATCTGTATTTAAATAAAAGCTGCATTTGTTACTTTAAGCACACATTTAAGCTTATACTTGTACTTTTGTACTTTAGGTTTTTAAGGAATGATTCTCCGACAGTCTTATGCAAGAGCTGGGCATCCCTGGTCATGTGACATGTTTTGTTGATGTTCTTAATGAAGCAACGTCTCTGTAAGGACCATTCTAAATATTTCACATTGCCACATTCTATTGACTCTCAAGAAGACAATGGGTCACTTCTGGTCAGTGTCACATAATGCAAGTAAATCCATTAATCTGAAGTAGACCCAGCCTCCACTCCCAATGAGACTCCCATGGACTAACATAGAAGCTGGACTTAAATACTTGAAGCAAAACCCCTGCTCCGTAACTCACAAACTTCAAAAGACCAAAGATATCAAAGATACCAGAGTGGCTCGCTAGGTCACTTGTTCTGAATTCTGAGGATCTTTGGTTCGTATTCCTTCTTGTTAGAGAGTTGTGGTTGCAAGTCAATGATGTTCATATGTTCAATGATGTTCATGTCCAGATGGTTGAGCTCTGTGCATTATCTCTATGCATATTAGGTCCTATTTATGCAATACCAACTAAAAATAAAAGTAAAATAAAAATATTATTGCTATAACAATTGTTATTTTAAAAATAACAATTGCTAGTGCTAGTAGTAGCACTGTATGGGACTCACGGTTGCATCATCAGAGGCGGTTGCAAAAGCATCCCCACTTGGGTAGTACCTGTAAGAAACACATGCCCACATTGTACAAATACAGATAAGTAACCGAGAGAACGACTTGCTTTTCACGTTAAGACTGCAATGAGTGTCGTTTGTGGTGTATGTGTGTGCCAAATTTATATAACATTGTGGGGAACAAATGTATTCATAATGATAAAAAGATCTGACATTTTTTTGAAAAAGTAAAAAGATTTGCTTTAGGCTACTGTGGTTAATCATCATGTCCATGGGAAGTCCCTTGATAAGATAAAAGACATTATTATATGTAATTATTTTATTGTAGGGACCATATGTCCCTACAGGGATAGAAAGATGTAACATTTTCACCTTATGTGGAACCAAAAGAGTCAAACAATCAGGTTAAGGTCAGGGGTGGGTGTAGCATTGATTTGTTACAGAAGTGTCAATGGATAGTCCCCAACAGTACAGTGAGACAAACGTTTTTGTGTGTGTGTGTGTGTGTGTGTGTGTGTGTGTGTGTGTGTGTGTGTGTTTGTGTGTGAGAGAGAGTGAGAGAGACAGAGGGAGAGAGAGAGAGAGAGAGAGAGAGAAACTTACTTTACGCAGTTGATGTCCGACTCGTGAGTGTCAAAGGATTGGATGTTCTGACCCGAGCGCATGTCCCACACATTAGCCTTCTTATCACAACCCTAAACACACACATATACAGAGCTGGACTAATGTCATCCTACAAAATACAACAACAATAATATGATATTCATCAAACATCAAACAAATCAGCCAGTCAATGGGTGTATTGTAGATTAATCCCAAAGCATACAGGTTAGGTTCAATTTTGTATCAGAGTGTGTTTATTGTTGCAGTGTATAATCTAATAAAAGCTGGTACTAACAGTGGAGTGATCACAGAGAGTGCTGAGAGTGTGAGGTTCTGAGTGCTGAGTGCATGAGGAGGAATTTGAGTACTGACTCCAGAGACGAAGGTATTTCCTGTTTCTGATGGAGCCAGATTCAGTGAAAGAACATCAGCTGAGTGACCGTGGAAACTCTGCAGCAGCTGCCCGCTCTCAACATCCCATAATGCACATGTTCCATCACCACTGGAGGTCAGGATCTGTACCACACACACACACACACACACACACACACACACACACACACACACACACACGCACGCAGACACACACACACACACACACAGACAAACTGAGCGCCCATGATCTTTAATCCCTCAGACGGCACTGTATCAAGAATCAACAATAGCTGATAGAATCACTGAATAGTCCAGAAGCAGCATCAACTTCCCAGGGCTCAGAGTCATTTAGGACGGACCATCACACAGTGAAAATCTATATTATGCTTAGATGAATCTGTATTCCAGCTCTTTCCTAAAGGAACTTGATGCTCTGTGTTCCAAACCAAAGACAAAAAGAAGCACCCAGACTTTTAGCAGCACGTCCAGAAGTCAGAGTAATGGTCTATTAAAGGTCAATTTTTTTTTCTGTGATGTGAGCAACATAATGTCAAGATGTCATCTTTTTCAGGGTCGTCCATGCATTTATAAAAAAGACAACACAAAAACAAATCAAATAGCAAAATGTTAGGACTGAAAAAGAAGATATACTGCTCACAAAAATTAGGGGAAATTTCAAAAGGAAATGTCCCCTAATAAAATTTCTTTTTTGTGTGCAGTGTATCCTCCAGTCTTGCTTTGAGGAACATTGTTTTAAGCATTTTAGTAATTTTCTTACACATTTGCTGACCACTGGAGATTCTCTTTGCTCCTCAAAAACAAAGACTGTCAGGCATGCTTCATTTTAAGAAACCATAATCATAATCATTTGTTGACATCATTTGTTTAAAATGTCACGACTTTTTTTTAACCTCATCACCAGACTAAACAGTTTTATGAAAGGTGCTGAAATGTAGGAATTGATTTTTAATAACAAATAATATGAAGTTGATCATACAAAACATTAAATATCCGGGGTTCAAACTGTCTCCAAATAAATAATGGTCAAAGTACACGTAAGGAGCACTGTGTTTTTTTAACAACTGCATTTCCATGTAAGCTAGTTGGAGGGCAGCTCCAGGGCTTGAAACCATGTTCCTGCAGTGATGAGTTAGTCGGTTGGAACTCTAAGTCAACCAAGAGTTTTATAATTTACTTGATTAACAAAAAAAGTATTTTTATCAGAGTCATTTTGTATGGGAGTACGGGTAGTATTTGAGGACACAGATCTGACCTGCATATCAGAGTTGGTGAAGCTGCAGGCTGATAAATAGTTGGTGTGCATGGCCACCGGTTTCCTCTTGGCTGCCAAATTTTCATTTTTATCCAGGGACAGAGGGTAAACGGAGCATTTATTATCCAGTCCACTAATAGAGAGAAAGAGAGAGAACGCGAGAGAGAACGAGAGAGAGAGTCCAGTGTTATACTTTATAAATCGTTTCACTTTCTTTTGCTACTGGTAACTGGTAACACATCACTATACAGTCTTATTTTTATATAGGGGTGCCCAAATTGCACTCTTATTTAATTAACAGTATTTTATTTGATAAGAGTTTATTACTTTGACATATGTATGCAAAAAGAATATTATCTGTTAAGGTGTTCAATCACCTCTGTCTAAAACAACTAATTATAATAATTATAACAACAGCAATTACAAACCGGTTTGTTTTTTTGTTTTTTTTTGTACAGGGAAACACGATGAAATCACTGTTTGCGATAACCACCCACCCACAACCACCCACACACTGTAATAAAACAACTTGACTTACCCACAGGCTATGACACATCCAGAGGGGGAATACGCACATGCCATCACCCATGTACAGGGCATAGTGACTGCATGTTCCTGTAAAACACACACACACACAAACACACACACACACACATCAAATGCTCGTAGGTCATCTAATTAGATAC
>JAUZST010010193.1:0-12543 GCA_034779995.1 Parotocinclus haroldoi | reverse complement strand
ATATCAGTTAGGGGATATTTCGTTATGGGACATTTCATTTTTGTAACCATCAGTGACTACGCTGCAGTTACACCTTTTTTGTTTTTGTAAAAGGTGATCACTATGCCACAGTACCTAAAGAAGAGATTCGGCGGGACCAGAATAAGCCTGTACCTTTCAGTTATCTCGCTTTTCCTGTACATCTTTACCAAGATCTCTGTAAGTATTAATGCTAAGTGAGTGAGTATATCGATGGCACAATTCTACCAGTTACAATTAAACACATGCCGCAAATTCGCAACAACCTGCATTGAATGACCTGGACCTATAAGGGCTTTGCCCTGGATGCTGTTCCTCACACGCCCCTCTCCATTTAGCCAATAAAAGAACAGCGGGCTTGACTTCAAAAGCTCCGTGTGACATTCCGATTAGTGTTGAATTTGCAATGTGAATTTGCTGAGCACAGAAAATCCTTTCCAGGTGGACATGTTCTCTGGAGCAGTCTTCATACAGCAAGCTCTTGGATGGAACATCTACATCGCAGTCATCGCTCTGCTCTCCATTACAGCCCTCTATACCGTCACAGGTGCGAGTCGCGCCCCTGCCTGGAGTTATTTTTTTTCGCAAATTGTCGCAAATTTGTATCGCGGTACTCCAAGAAAGGCTGACATGTATGCCCCATCTATTCTGAACCCACCCTCCTATAGGTGGCCTGGCAGCTCTGATGTACACGGACACGGTCCAGACCTTTGTGATCATTGCGGGTGCCTTCGTCCTCATGGGCTACTGTAAGTTCCTTCTCCATATGCATGCTTGGAGCATTATTTGATATTGGGCAACGTGTATCGTTTCCATTGTTGTTCTGCCACAGCTTTCTTTGAGGTTGGAGGCTACAGCGCTTTACTTGAGAAGTACAGTTCGGCTTTACCTTCGATAAGGTCGTCCTACGTGGCACAGCACTACAATATCTCCCCACACTGTTACACACCACGCGAGGACGCCTTCCACCTGCTCAGGGATCCTGTGAGTGGAGACCTGCCTTGGCCCGGAGTGTTATTTGGAATTGCCATCGTAGGAGGATGGTACTGGTGCACCGACCAGGTGAGCCAGGCCAAAACTGTAGCCGTCCTCTCCATAAAAGTGAAGGACCAGACCGAATTCTGCTGAACTAAATTCATTTGGGACAGGTCATTGTGCAACGCTGTCTGGCCGCCCGCAGTCTGACCCACGTCAAGGCTGGGTGTATCCTGTGTGGCTACCTGAAGCTGCTCCCAATGTTCCTCATGGTGTTTCCAGGCATGATCAGCAGAGTGCTCTACCCTGGTAATTCGCGCGCGGTCACACGGGACGTAAACACGTAACACGGACCAAAAACACGTTGGGTTCTAAAGGTTCGCCCACTCTGTCATTAGATGAGGTCGGCTGTGTGGTTCCGGAGGAGTGCAAGAAGGTGTGTGGGACAGAAGTGGGCTGCTCGAACATCGCCTACCCCAAACTGGTGGTTTCTGTCATGCCTAGCGGTGAGATGGAAATGTACTGTTACTTGTAGCGCGTCTTTATCGGTGCAACATCTATTGTACGCCACCTTATGACCGTTCACCATCGCTGGCCCGTGCACGTGCTGTAGCGTTTACGTTATTTATGTGCTTTGCCGTAATCTGCCTGCAGGTCTGAGAGGATTAATGCTCGCCGTTATGCTGGCGGCCCTCATGAGCTCCTTGGCCTCCATTTTCAACAGCAGCAGCACCCTGTTTACCATGGACATATGGACCCGCATCAGACCGCAGGCCCGGGACAGAGAGCTCATGATAGTTGGCAGGTCTGCCTCACTACTTTAGGGCTCTATTTTATTGGCTCATCTTGCCCATGAATGTTCGTTATGAATGTGCCTTTTCTGATGTGTTACTTTTCCACTTGGCAACCCCCTGGAGCCAGAGTAAGGAAAGCCAACTCTACTGTACATTTATAAAATATCAAGAGCACATGTCTGTATGCCCCAAACGGGAAGCCGGAGTGTCGCAGAGTTGGGCTGGGATCACCCTTACAGCCCCAGTTTGAAGCACTGGACTGTATCTTGATAAGGCCGGGCTAGAACTGTTGGGTCTGTGATCAAGATTTGTAAATTCCCAATTCCTTCAGTTGTTCTTAACTAATTACAAACGTATCAGTTCTGCTAAATGTCAAAACAGTGCGCACAGTCAGCGGTTATGCTGCGTCTCCTACAGCCAGTTTCTCATATGTTCTCTAATCTGCATCTCTAACAGGGTGTGGGTCCTCTGCATCGTTGCAATCAGCATTTGTTGGATTCCAGTGGTCCAGGCTGCCCAGAGTGGTCAGTTGTTCGACTATATCCAATCAGTGACCAGCTACTTGGCACCGCCTATAGCAGCCGTATTCTTTCTGGCGATCTTTGTGAAAAGAGTCAATGAGCCGGTAAATTTTTTTTCCCCCCATAGATATTAATAATCAATAGTTGTATAATTATACCAGAACAGATACTGATGTAAAAACGGATAAATACTGCAGATGGAGTTGTCATGACCGAACCACATCTGTATCGCATCGGTGTTGGATCAGACTGTGTTACTCCACCCTTTGGGACAGTGTATGGACAGGATATGGACAGGATTTTACTAGCGGCTGTAGGATATTGCTATCATAATGGTGAAAAAGGCACACAGAACCGAAAGGGCTAGCACAGAATTTTGCAGCATGGCGTATTAAGCTCTGATATCTCTATTTGGTCAGGGGTTCGTCCCACAGCAAGACAAAGATACCAGAACTAAACAAACAAACAGTTCATTTCCAGGATGTGTCGAGGGTGTTTGGCTGTCCGAACCACAAAATGCAGACAGTTTGCTATGCCAAAGAAAATCTAGATTCATTAATGTTGCACAACAACGATTCCATGACTTCTTTATCACGACCTGGTCATCGAATTGTTTCCAGAGCTGACGGACAAGCGGACGTATTTTTTTTTGTCTTCTTTTCGGACTGTTGTTGATTTACTCGTCATGACTCAATAGGGCGTATCGCCCACTTCAAGGAGAGGTGGGGAAGAGGGAATAATGGAGCAAATTTTTGGAGCATGTTGTCTCTTGGCAGGAACAACATGGAAACCTCTTCCAAATAGTGCAGTCACATTGGCTTGCTGACCAGCCAGCAGAGGGAATTACCGTTCTTACAGTCCGTTATTGGATACGTGGACACATGGAGTTAAGTTCTGTGGCTCGCTAGGAGCCGCGCTGTGGTCCTAAACTAGACCTAAAGACTAGTGAACCTCACACTAGGCAGCAGTAGGGTCCAGCGACTCCAATGCAGAGAGGTCTGGCAAACTACAGTGCTGTGCAAAAGTCTTAGGCCACCATTCGATTAGATATAAAATTGTTTTTAGTTATATATCATTATTTCTCATTCTCAGTTTTCATTCTAATACAATTCCCGAAAGGAATGACACATTTGTATGCTATATTAAAAGATTAAGACGATCAGAACAAACTTCTATAGGCTACAGGGGCAAGTATTTAGTATGACCTCCCCTTAAACTTGAGCAATAGCAGCATCTGGGAGCTTCATCGGGATGCCACGTTGATCCTTCTATAGTTTGGAGAAGCTTGATCAGGAATGGTCATAGACTGGAATGAAGGTCAGTGAAAAAGACTATTATGGAAAGTGGAAAATCGGAATTGTGCCCAGTCAATACGTTATACTGTGTATCATCATTATATCATTGCTAAATCAACAAATCTAAAGGTGGCCTAAGACTTTTGCACTAGAGTACTAAACATCTGTCCTGACATGAAAACCCCATGGAAAGTAGCAGGATATCTGCCCACAGAGTGGCTGAGAGGCAATGTCCAATTGCACAGTGCCATGCCCATTATGTATGCAAACCAATTAAGAAGCAACAAATTAAAATGTTAACAATAAAGGTCTCTGGTCCCTCTAATAACGCTTCACGTTGAGCCGAGAATGTATTGCAGTGCCCTTTAAATGGCTATTGCATTTCAAACTGAAAATTAAACTGCCAGTTTAATCACTAACTTTAATCCATTAATCCAGTTAAGGAGGCCAGGTCGTAACTGGGAACACAGGGCAGTCTATACAGGGCAGGCAGGTACACACACCTCTCTATGGAAAATGGGATTAAATAAGAGTATGCAGACAAAGACACAAGAACATACAAATCCCGGGCAGGCAGTGTCGGGGCCGAGGCTCGAACCCTGCTCTATTGGAATGCGAAGCCACTGTGCCACCCTAGTGGTCATAGCTGGAAATGGAAAAGCAGAGAGTTTGGCAGGGGAAGCAAGAAATAAAGAGATCTCCTAGAGATACATTCCAAGGACCGATGCTTACAGAGCAGTTACAGACTACTGCAGAACCAAATGGCAAGAAGATTAGTCCAGCAATCCCCAAAACAAACAATGAGAAAAGCTCCCGTTATCGCCCTTAAACACAACTGTGACTTTTGATCAAGACAAGACCAGACAATTATAAGCAGACGCCGAATTGGTCATGCTTCCCTCACCCACCGACACCTCCTGGCTGGTGAGTCCCCAAACTGGCCCCCAAATTTTCTCTCCTTACAATAAAACATTTTATTAAAACGTTCAAAACTTTCAGTGATCAGAAATGCTTGTTTATAGAGTAGAGGACATTCAAATTGGAAACTTTTTAGATGCTCTTGGTCTAAAACAAATGTTTTTTTTCAGTATCTGTGGACGCCATAAAATAGCCAAGACTTCCAAACAACCAAACTGTGCCCCCCTTAAGATTAATCAGAGAAATGAAACACTGTTGTAACAGGGACGTCGTTCAGTTTTTTGTTTGTTTTTTTCCTTCTACTAGGGGGCTTTTTGGGGCCTAATGGGCGGGCTGGCCATGGGTTTGTGCCGCATGGCACCAGAGTTCTACTTTGGATCAGGTAGCTGCCTCTTTCCTTCCAACTGCCCCAAGATTATTTGTGGGGTTCACTACCTGTACTTCGCAGTGCTGCTCTTCTTTTGTACCAGCATTCTGGTCCTCGCTGTGAGCTTTAACACAGCGGCAATAGAAGACAAACACGTGAGCAGACATGCGTTATTACACAGTTTGAATTATTACTGCTTTCTGAAAACATACTCACTTTGCAACTCCTGTTTGCCCAGCTTCATCGCCTCGTCTTTACCCTGCGCCATTCTACGGAAGAGAGGGTCGATCTGGACTGGGAGGAAGAGCAGCGAGGAAGGAACGCCCGCAGAGAGGCAGAGGAAAAACATAAAGCTGTGGATGAGCAGGCTACCAGTAAGTCAACCAAGTGTAGCCCGAGAGCTCGTAACTGTCAGAAAACAAATCCTAACATTTCCAACCTGCTGTGATTTGCTGCAGGTGGGAATAAATCTGGAATTTCCTGTTTGATTGACTCGTTTTGTGGTTTAAACGGCTCTCAGGCTCCTGAGCTCACCGAAGAAGAAGTCGCAGAAGCGTCCAAACAACTGCCGGACATTAGCGAAGACCCAGTGTGGAAGCACTTGGTCAATGCGAATGCCCTCACCATGATGGCGGTGGCGGTTTATTTCTGGGGTTTCTATGCTTAAGACGAACCGCTTCCCATCCCTTATTCGCAAATTTATTTACCCTGATCAGCCATAAAGTTAAAACCACCCACCTAATACGGCGGAGGGTCGAATATCATCCCCCTGTCCATGTTATTCACTTCGCCCGTCATGTGGTTTTAATGTTAAGGCAGATCTGTAGACGCCTTTTACAACAGGAAAGTGAAAAACAGTATAATACTCATTTCAAGGAGTTGTATCCATGTATTTCATGGAATATTACCAAATAAAGTTTGATCATTTCATCAGGTTGTATATCATGCAAAGAAAAACATCTACAGACCATACAAAGCACTTATTTTGGTTATAATATTAGCCAAACCAACGATATGATCAACGCTATAGTCTGTTTTCTTAGATCGAAGTCAAAAGGCAGGTGACATTAGTTAATTGACTTGTTTCTGAGCATCAAATTCTAACATAATTATAACAAAAACGTATATTGCACAAAACCTTGCCCAATACTATGCAAAAATCTTAGGCCAAGATTCGATTTGTTGTTTAGGCAAATTGCTTGGAGACAAAAACCTCAAGCGTCCAGTGATCTTCATTCCAGTCTTTGTGAGCTTTAACAAGATTTAACCCTTTGACCTCGTTCCCCTTCCGAAAAGTTGGTTTCTTGTCTGTTACCCTGATCAAGCTTCTTCAGGGTCACCTTGGCATAAAGTCGTAAGGGGCGTACATCCAAATCTCCTCTACTGTGGTTACATTCCAATAAAGAGACAGAGACATCATTATATATATATATCAATTATACCGTCGCTAAAACGATCTAATAGTGGCCTAATACTTTTGCACAGTACTGTTTATTTCATGTACATCTACAGCGCGTGGTATTAGCTTTCAGGTGTTGTGAAACATCAGCGGGAAAAAAAACCCAGCAATTTCAAACGGACACTGGTTTTAAATAACTTTTATTTAGGCAAAAATTCCCTCTTGCATCAGCTGACAGTGAAACCTACAACGGTCTCCCAAACCAAAGCTTCAACATTTCTGTTTGCAAGATTGTACAGAGTGAGGAGTGAGCAGAACACACGGACTTAAGGCTGGAACCTGATGTTCTTTCACCAGCAGAAAGCAAACACTGTTCTCTGCTGGGAAGCAGACGGGTAAACGACAGCTTTGCTGGTGCAGGGGGTATGGCAGAGGGAAGGTGGTGTAGACCAAGCAATCCACTTCTTTAAATATTGATTTTTGCAAACATCAAAAACCAGAAGGAAGAACAGAAAGAAAGGAAGGAAGAAAAAGGAATTCACTCACACCCACGCAAAGATAAAGACATGAAAAACGCAAGAAGAAGTGTAGACTACAACGTGACATCAGGTATTTGTAAAGTGACATCATTTTCGCTCTTTTCGTCCCGGGGTCAGCTGAGAAAGCTTGCCATCCAAACCCAAATGCATGTAGGATTACTTTAGCGTGACACGCAAGTGTCGAGCCTGCAGATTTGCCAAGGTCGGGTTCTGCTTTAATGCTGGTCGTAGGAAAAGACTGCCTGGGCCTAATTCATTCCTACCCAATTCACAAGTACATGTAAAAGGTCTAGTCCCATGCAGCAGACCTTAACCTCATTAATCAGCGTCACACGTGAGCTTTACGCGGCATATTATGGGAATAAAAACGAAGTATGCTGCACTGCTAAAAACCGATACTGACAAAATATCAAGGTTAACAAGCTGAGACAAGGGATGTAAGCTCAACCATAAATATTACAGTGGCATGAGGTTTAGGCAAAGTGACAATCGGAACACGGCCCGCTCCAACCTTTACCTCCCGTCCTCTCTTTTGGTGCGGGTCTGAACCATGTCACATGGCTGAACCCAATTGTTGTCATGTAGTCCGACTCGGCAGCCGGGAGTATCCTTGTCCGTGCGCCGACAGCACATCCAGTAGGAGCGTCCGTAAGGCAGGTCGTGGTGGTAAGGTTTGGGGTGCCAGCGGCAGAGCGAGACGTCCCCGCGCTCGTACTGGCGCTTACATTGCTTGCAGGGGTCGTCTCGGTACAGCGGGTCCTGGTTCCAGCGGGAGTCGGTGGCGCGAACCCCGTAGGTCTCGATCAGAGCCTTAAAGTCATGGCAGGTGCACTTTAGGGCTGCGAGAGCGCGGGTGGGTAAATAGCTGAAGATGTTGACCATGATGTGGTCCGGAAGCATGAGCATGTACTGCCGTGGCTCCAGGAGCCGCTGGATCTGGAAACGGATCTCCAGGAAGTCATGGGAGACGTGACGATAGAGGCGGCACAGCGATTTGTCGGCGCAGTCTTCCACGCTGGAGATCGGGCTGGCCGGCCTTTCCACCGCGGTCCCCGCTGGCCCGCCGTTATTTGCCCGATCCAACGGGCGCATCCCGTTAGAGACCCCGGTGACGCTTTCGTCTTCAGCAGACGGCGGCTGCAGAAAAAACAGCTGACCTGGTGGGGGTTCTTCTGACGCATCGGCTCGGTTCGCCCCGTTAGGCACGGCAATGCAAACAGTCTCTTCTTGGACGTTCTCCGTGCTGTCCTTCCCGTAGAACACGCACTGGTCCACGGCGCCCGTGACCACGACCTCCACGTGGAAGCCCGTCACCCGTTCCCGAACCACCGTTTTCTTCTCTCCCGAGCAGTGTTCTTGGTTTGCGTCCGGAGTTGTGGAAGAAGGTCGCTGCTCAGTTATGCCTTCGCCCAAAGCGTCCGGTTTTGGTGAGCCAGCTAGGACGGCGCCTGGGTCTCGAGGCGAAGGGCTGACCAGTTGGTAGAGGTCGCATGTAATCTTTTCTTTAGCCCTGCTTCCAGTCTGCCCTCCTCCAGTCCCGCAACTCATAAACATGCATCTGGGGTGGCCTTCAGGCTCGGTCTGTGACCGCAAATCCAAACTAGATACCCGAAAAGCAATCCTAACCTCTCCTCTAGTGTGGTTTTGGGGACCAACTCCAGTCTCTCCTGGACAGTCCCGGTCCTTGGCAGAGTCATGAATCTGAGGTCGCAACACTGTACTCTCGAGATTTTGCTGCTGAGACTCAAAGTGTGCGACGGCTTGAGCGACGCGCCAAGATTCTTGCTGCTGCTGCTGTTCAAAGTCATTTTTAGAGGCTGGCGCAGGGGATTCGGAAAGGAATACGACGGGCGGCGAATTCGATATGGAATTCGTCAGGACTGTATGCTGCTGAGGGCTAGAGTTTGACTTTGCTTGAGCTGCCATGCCCTGCAGGGCCATAGCCGTGCGCTGTTCAACAAGGGCCACCATCTCAGCCACAGACAGCAGATCCGTCTCACTTACTGCGACGCCGTCCTCCAGGAAGCTGGGTTCTGAAGGTAGCTCCGAGGTGACGTTCGGAGCTCTCGTAGGCGGCTCGTACGAAGAGCACCGGCGACGACGCTTGGCTTTAGTGCAGTCGCTGCCCCAGTTTCCCTTCACCTTCATGGCACTCGGTCTCACAATGCCCGCTCCGCTACACTGGTGAGCCACAAAGAAGGCGATTTTCTCCTTGGTGTTTCCCGGTTTGATCACGTACCACGTGTCAAGCAACACTCGGCCGTCTTCCATTTGTGAAGCAGGGGAGGGCGTGGGAGCGGGCGGTGCAGGAGCGACGAGGTTAGCAGGAGGTGCAGGAGGGGTGTTCTCAGTATCGACATCCTTGCGCTGGTCGTCCGAAACCCCACCACTCTCTATGGACGTACATCCAGCAGCGTCGGCTTTACAAATCGCAGGGGCCGTCCCGCCGACGACTGTTCCATTGCTGTACGGTTTGTTCTGCGAGTAGGTGCCAAAGGGACGTGGGCACCAAAGTCGGATGTGAGAAAAGGTGTCACGGTTCATGGTGAGCCCATCAAGAGCATATCTGCCACTACGCAGGGCAGGGCCTTTGTCCTTTACTCTTCAGTCTCATGGTTTAAGCAGGCAGCCTCCATCACAGATTTAATCTGAGGAAAAAGGAAAGAGGTGGCAGAACCATATTAGGTGCTTGGTTGTTCACATAATAGCTTCTCGCTGCACGCTTTTAGACAATTTCTGAATACAATCGCTCTCATGGGCTTTAAGCGTTTCTAACCCAGGCCCGGGTACATATTATTCCTGTTCCTCAAACCATCCCTGGCATTACGGCAGGGCGCCCTATCCTGCTGTCTGGGGGAACACCGCTGCCACGATGAGGTGCACCGGAGTCGTGCCAACGTTTAGGTGGGTGGCATGGATCAACGTAACGTCCACGTGAATGCCAGGACCCCAAGTTTACAAGCAGAACACGATTCAGAGCTTATTCATCTGACCCCTCTGTGTTTTCAATACAAACTACACTTTTGTGTACATTTGCAGGGGCTTCTCCGTCCTAAATCAGAAGTACACCAGAGACGCTCAGTGTTTCAGTCGACGTAAAAGTGGCTTACAACTCACACTTTAATACGCCCCAGATGCTCGTCTTAAACATTACATCATACTTAAGACTAAAGTGTAGGGTTTCTATTCAGAGAAATGACCATTTCACTCGTTGTTTAAAACACTTTTTACATCACATAACAGTGAATCACTTTACTAGGTGTGCGCAGTCTGTACGGTTCCACAATGCGTTTCTTCTAGGTGTAAACACTACGATTAAAAACGAACAATTACCACAATTAACCAATGAATAAAAGTTTAGGTTACTCCCATACAGGGGGAAGTAGTGGGTTTAGGCAGAAGTAAGTATAGAACTCAAAACCTTCTGCCATTTTTGTTTTAAATAGCATTGACTGCGTAGATGAGCACATTTTCATCCATGCAAAATAACGCACTATGGTTTTCACGTGCAATTTACTCAACAGCGTGGACAAAAGTACGTGTTTTCAAGCACGAGTGGAAATGTATACATCTGAGTAAAGGGCTATTTAAATCCTGTCCGTACTGTAGATGGCAGGCACTAAAGCGCACCGTGCCGTCCCAAACGTTTGGCAAGTACAACACGAGTGCAAATATTAATTAAGCATTTTAAAAGGTGCACGAAATGCAGCAACTTTATTCCAGGTATGGACTCTAGCGACCGATCAAGTTCTGGTAAAGTTAGGAACGGCTACACTGGGTGAGAAATAAATAACCTGCATCGTTCTTTGTTACGGTGGATCTTTTACTGAAAGGGTGCCACCGTTTTACCAATAGGTGATACATGATTCATACAGAGCATAGAATCGTTTGGCGAGTATCCTACATTCCACCACCTCCAAGTCAAAACAGTCCAGAGCATGGCATGTCAGGGCAGAGCCAGCCGTAATACTTTGTTGAGATTCCCTACATGTCTGGCACTAATGCTGAATATGAATATATATATATATATATATATGGCTCTAATGAGCAGACATGATTCTCGCTGGGGATATCATTACAGGTTTGGTTACTGGTGGACAAAATGTTTCAACATCTTAAGCTACGTTCAAACAGCAGGCAAAATGCCCCAAATTGAATATCTTGGGGGTGCCGTTTACGACATCTTTTTAACGTGACCCATGTCTGACATCGGTCTGAACAGTTCCCACTCCTAAAAAGCATGCACACCAGAGCAGTGCGTCACATGACCTGCCCCATCCAGAGGTAAACAATCAAAGGTAACAGGAACCTCTGTAATGGTCATGTTAAAAAGGACATGTTACTTGGCCACTTCTTTATTTTGCAGCCCTGGTATTTTTTAAAGCCGTTTTTTCTTTCATTTCAGCGCTCTACTCATGTCCTCCAGTGCCATTCGGTCATTTCTTTACAAATTTCCTCACTCGTCTCTAGTTTTCGGTTTTCCTCGTCGCACATTTGCGCCGAATGTTGCGTTGGAATAACGTATAGGTCGTACAAATTCAGATCGGATTCCAATATCACCTCCGAAAGTGGCCCAAGCTGGAACGGCAAATGTCAGATTTACTTTTTCTGTTCACCCCAACCTAAAAATAACACACCTCCGCCAGAGGATGGAAAAGGTCAGATTTGGGGACACGTTTACCCGCTCTGAGGACCTGTTACTTGCTTATTCCATTTCAAACGCAAAGCCCGGACTTGCAATGAACAAGAATTTAAAAGAACATCAGTCCTGTGGGTATAGAAGGATTAACTTGTTATTAACTAGTTATTATGGTTAGTTAGTCAGCCTTGAATCGGCAGGGTTATAATCAGACAGACAGACAGACCAGTTTTACACTGCTGGTACTAGTTGCTTGTTAGTAGTAAATCAGGGGACAATTAGTACCTAGTTATATCCGTTGCACAAGTAAGTCCAGTCACCAAAACCTGGGTGAATTATTAACTTTTTTATAGTGATTCACCGCATGTAGTCATTCCAGTCGACAGACAGGATCGAATAAGGCTATACTGCACGATGTCATACGTTTCTTTTTAAACAGGACATGAGGAGACGGTTCGTTATGGCTGGTAGATGTTCCGTAGATAATCATTAATAGCTCATCCAAACCAACCCGAAGCCCTTAGCCAAGTTAGTAACGTTCTGACGGTCAGAATTACGCAATAACCTTTCCAGTAATGAGTTTTATCCTAAGACTAAGTAAAACAATATATATATAATCCAATTTAGTTGTGTTTTGTGTGTGTGTGTTAGTTTTAAACCACCATGCTAGTAGGAAAAGCCTTAGGGCCCAAACAAGTTTAGCTTAGATATACAAGCTACATGGCGTTTAACGCTCGCTTGATCAGCAAATACACATTTTTTTTTTTAGTTTAACAACCTTAACAAAAACCCCTTCGTTCCCGGAACAAATAGCTTGATCATTCTCTTGGCACTAGTTGCGCTGTCATTCTTCGAGATTAACAGTTGGCTTGAAGACGCACAGGGTAACTGGGCTAGCATCATGGCTGTCTCGTTACCTTCGGTTGGTAAACATGGAAGACGGTGGATTTCTCTTACCTTTAAAAGCACGTCTCTGCAGGTCCGCCAAAACGGTACTTAAAGCAGCCCACGGTCGTCAGATAAAACTGTTTAAAACACTTAAAATGAAAAAAGAAAGGGGGGGGGAATGCAAGGCCCG
>JAUZST010010192.1:0-12543 GCA_034779995.1 Parotocinclus haroldoi | reverse complement strand
TCCCAGGGTGGAGCGGCCTGGGTCCTTTCTGTGTGGAGTCTGCATGTCCTCCCCGTGTCTGTGTGGGTTTACTCCGGTTTCCTACTGGTGTCTAAAGTAGCCCTTAGTGCGTTACTGTGTGTGTGTGTGTGTGTGTGTGCGTGCCCTACGTGATAAACAGTGTTAAAAAATAAATGACTTTAGTCTGTCTTTAGTGTGTGTGTGTGTGTGTGTGTGTGTGTGTGTGTGTGTGTGTGTAAATCTCAGGCGGTCAGTGTGTCACTGTTGAAAGTTATACTACCTGGTCTGAAGGCTTTTAATCCTGCACAGCATGTCCAGATGTCCAGCGGAGTACTGCTCGATCACGTCCTTTACGTCATAGGGACGCAGTGTCTCTTTGAATTTCTTCTTGGCCACGTGAAACTTCATGATTCTGCACATAAGCACAATTAAGATGCGGATAATTAAAGGTCTTTACTGCACGGCTTCAGTCATGGGAAGACAGATTAGGAGAAACAGCTTCGATGAGATTTGATGTCAGCAGCTGTAGCAGTGACTGTTTTGTTTGAACGCTGCAGTTTCAAATGACGTCGCTGCTGGATGTCACCAATTGTCCATCATACGGGAGTTTCAAGCAAACCCGCCTTCTGATCTTTACTCGGTGATGGAAATTACGCAATGGTATTACTCAGTGTAGCTCTCCGACTGTGTTAAACAGAGATTATGTTTGAAACAAAACAAGACAAAACACACGAAAGTATGCTTCCTATTTGTGTGAGACGGACATCACCTTGCAGTTTGATTTTAGTGTCACTAGGGGGCGTCATTGTACGGGACATTGCACAAGTGAGCATCTTTTCCGTCCAACACTTGCACAGATGATAAACGGTTAACTCTAATACAAATGTTCTTACATAACGTAAGTAAAATCACCCCGAAAAGTGGTTTTCAAGTCACAAATATGTGTAGAGTGGTCCCCAAAATGACCTGTGCTCTCATCTTCTTGCTGATCACCATTTAACGAAGCAAACGATATAAAACTAAAGAATTATGTCTGATTTTTTATGTTTGGTCTGCTTTATAGAAGCGTAAGGACAAAATAATTGTTTACTGTTAAGTGATTATATTATTGTTATTATTAGTAATAATAATAATAATAATTCAGTAATTATGAATAAATATAGTAGTGTGCTTTGTCCCACAACATTTGCGGAACCATTATTCAACATATTTACACTGCTAATGAAAAAAAACTGAAATGAGTCACATGATACATAAGAAGTTTCATCCTTGAGAGCTCCATGAGCCCAGTGAGACCATTTTTTTTAGTTCCTGTTACCATAAAGAAGCATTTTGTAGTCCTACAATTACAGATTGTATTTCATCTGTTTCCCTACATACGTTTTGCACACTTTACTCCGTTCTCTTAAGGTCAGTACCCTCACACATCAGGTCCTTTTTGGGTGGTGAATCATTATCAGAGCTGCAGTGATGAGTGATCAGACACAGCAGTGCTGCTGGAGTCTTTAAACTCCTCAGTGTCACTGCTGGACCGATAATAGTCCTTCAGCCAAAAATATCCAGCCACCATCATGCTGTGAAGGATTAGAGGATGACCAACACAGACTGTGCAGCAACAGATGAGCTACTGTTTCTGACCTTAAAGTGGAGCAATGTGTCCATGAGAGTGCAAACTCCAGCAGCACTGCTGTGTCTGATTCACTAACTCACCAGTGTCCTGACCATTAGAGAATAAAGGGGACGAACAAAACATGGAGAGGAACAGATGCTCCTATACGGTAAATGGAAATGGACAATGAGTGTAGAAACAAGGGGGTGTACCTAATAAAGTGATCAGTGAGTGTAGGACTACAGTTGGGGAATGACCCAGTTTTTTAATGTGTTCAGTTGAAAAAAATAACCGAGTTGCCTTCCAAAAATACGGCACCATTATTAAAATGCGGCCAAACCGAGTTTGATACCGCCTGTGACCTCAGGCTGTGATCCGTTCCTCTCTCTTATTTTCTCACTCTAAATCGCACCCACACATCATGTTCCAAAAGCCAGGGTTCAAGGCTGGAGCGCAACTCCAAAATGGCTCTTGGCGCACAGTATGTAGAGAAGCTGGATGGCCTGGAGCAGGGTGCATGGAACCATGACCTCTACAGATTTACCACTCGGTGTGACGTGCTTTGATACAATCGTCCTCACTCAGTGCAAGCTTTTATGCAAAAAGGGTTTCCGAAACTGTTAAGTGCAAAATTTGCATTTAGCGCTTCATGCGTTATTTGCACGTCGAGCTTCCTGTGTTGCATCTAGAACCGACTTGCTAGTGGGAACAAACACAACTGTACCTTCACAACGGTCATTATGTGAAGTACACAGACCCTAGATGCCCCACGATTCGATTCGGTTATGATTCAGAGGGTTGCAGTGCGATTATAAAAGATTAACTGTGTCTTCTTTTTCTGTACAGGATTTCTTTTTCTCACAGTCATTCCATGACTTGTTTAGCACCGCTGCCTCACAGCAAGAAGGTCCCGGGTTCAATCCCAGGGTGGAGCGTCTTGGGTCCTTTCTGTATGGAGTCTGCATGTCCTCCCCGCGTCTGTGTGGGTTTACTCCAGGTACTCCGGTTTCCTCCCACAGTCCAAAAGACATGCGTTAGGTAAGGTGTGAATGACTGTTTGTGTGTGTGTGTGTGTGTGTGTGTGTACCCTACGATGGATTGGCGGCTCGTCTAGGGTTGTTCCTGACATCGCATCCAGAGTTGCCGGGTGGGCACCGGCTGGCCCGCGACGCCATGTGGATTAATGGATGTATGAATTCCATTCTTGATGTTTACCGTGGGGATCGCCGTGTCAAAAATGTTGCCCTTACACCAAACGATTCTCACTGTTGCAGACAAATTTCCGTTCGCTACAGTCACACTCATGTCTTGATTGTTTGGATCGAAAGGTGGTCGGGACTTTATATTTTCTTGACATTCCGATAAAATCACCTGTGTTTAATATTATCATAGCACTAATTATTTAATCCTCATTAGGATTTGAACTACAGCGATCTAAAAAAAACTAAAACTCTACTACATTACTGTGCCACGTTCATTTCTAAATAAATTCGGGCTATTTACTGCTTTGCATATCTCAGAGTTTTTAAGCACATTACTACACTCCAAGATGTGTAGTAATTGATAAAAAAAAAACACTGAAATGGCAAAGAAATGTAAAATTATATACAAAATACTGAGATGTGGTGTTTCATTAGATCTTAATTAGACCCCATTTCATAACTTGGGTTCTTTAACAGCCTGTGTGTATGATTATGCTGTTTTAAATTGAGTAAATTATGATTTTAGGTGGGTTTTTAAGTTTTTTAATAATCTCAGAAGGAATCCAGTTGGAATCTTTCAAATAGCAACCATACAAGAAAGAGCCCCAGTCATTGCAAAATCATAGTCTGGGCCTAAAAAGCCTCTGTGGCCTGTCCTTAGATGTGAGATAATATCAGACGTTAGCCTTTTCAGGGACTTTCAAAGTTTTCTATCATATGCTTAGCATAAATTTTTTTTTTAGACCAGACGTTGGCACCAAAGCCCTGGTTCTAAAGGTTGTGATGGAGTTTTCAATTTGCTTACTCTTGTATAGTCATTTTGCTTTGCCCTATACGGGTTGGGTGACAGCTTACACAGTGTTTCTTCTTCTCCTCTGAGCCTCCGCCATGTTCACACCGCATCCAGTCCAGACTGCTCTTCCCCGTCCCCTTTTTGCCCTTATCATCATTACATTAATAAATCAACATTTAAAATATCGTCTTTTGACTTTACTGAATCCAGTCAGGATTGTCCAGGTCCACATCGCGATGCATCAAAGAACTGACCACTCTCCACCCCGGGACTGTAGGCCCGTTATTGGTATATTAATTTGCCAATCCAATGAAAAGGTAGCATTGTGTGTTACCTCCATTTTCATGCCCCTCCTGATTAAATTCAATTGAATGGATGAATAATGTTGTGACTGTGTGATAATGTGACAGTGAGCCAGTGCTGCGTTATACCTGACTGCTCGGATGACGGTCTTCACCGCCGGCAACAAATCCTCAGCGGAGATCTCACAGTGACAGCCTTTCTCGTCGAAAGCCTCCTCCGCTAGCATATTAGCTTCACCTACTCCCACACACAGAGACACGCAGACGCACAGACACACGCATGTACACGTCAGCTCACTCTTGGCGTGAAGTATGGTTAATCTTTCTATTGTTTATCATTATTTAATCAGTAGCTAGTCTCTCTGCTGTTCTATTACAGTTTTCTTTCTCAGTTGCTAAACACTTTGGACCCCATTTGGTCTGAACCAAATGCTCAGTGCCCTGAACCTATTTATTGAACTGGATACCCTTGGGGCAGAACCTTAAGCACTTTTTTACCTAGTGAGACACTAGGTAAAAAACACAGCTAGCTAAAACACATTTTGCTCTGTGATGCACGTGGGTTGCATAATGGTGAGCACATTTAGCAAGACTGAAATTTGAAACTCAAATAAAGCACAGGTATCACAGCTTCAACACACAACTCAAAACTGAGCATGTGGCGAATGATATGAGGAAACTAATATAACCAGTAAAAGGAGGCGCGGCCGTTGAAGTTTCACTATAGATAGAAACAACCTTCTGTTGTTGTAATGTATTTCATTCAATCATTCATTCATTATCTTCCGCTTAATCCACACGGCGTCGCGGCCCAGCCGGTGCCCACCTGGCAACTCTGGGCACCAGAGCAGGGACATCCATCGTAGGGGCAACCACACACAGTCACACACCAATTAACCTAACGCGCATGTCTTTGGACTGTGGGAGGAAACCGGAGTACCCGGAGTAAAACCACGCAGACACGGGGAGGACATGCAGACTCCACACAGAAAGGACCCATCTCAGAAAGGACTCTATCACAGTTCCCTGCTCACTTCTTGCATCATAAATTCAACAGGAAATTCACTGTGCTGTCACATAAAAGACAGCTTCTTATTCTATAAATGTGTTTGTGCAAGAGAGAGAGAGAAAGACAGAGAGAGAAAGCTGTGAAAAAAAGAGGGGTTGAGCATATTAATGCCCTGCATGCAGCACTACAGTGAGATAAGATTTTTCTCATTTTAATAGTTAAAAAAACAGTATGTGGATTTCAATGTTGATATTGCATAAATGTAAGGGAAATACGCATTATCTTGCTTATTTTGTCAATAGTGGTACTGGTATATCCCATAATAGCATAAGTTTGTACAGTAATAGCATTGTATTTATGTACAGCATTTGGACAACATCTCTAACACTGAAATTACCATCAGCGGTGGCACGGGACTGGCTCTTGAGCCGGAGTGAGGGTCTGAAGCGAGTGCGATCATTAAAGCTCCAGCTCTTCTGCACTTTAATTGGACTGGAGCCATCAGTGTTGATCTCTGCACCCGGGGAGCGCCGGTCTGATACAGACGTCTGCCTGCTCTTGAAGCTCTGACCACGTGGACTGGCCATCCTCACACGGTCCTTAAAGCTCAGCTTCTGGCTGAGGGATAAAAGAGAGGTGAAAATAGACAAACGAAAAGGCTTAGCTTTTCAATTAAGTTACTATTATCAGTACTAGCTGCTTTGCTCATGTAATTAGTAGGTGTGTACTTCTAAATAAAGCACTGTGCAAAAGTCTTAGGCCAGCATTAGACTGACTGTTTTAGCAAAGGCAAGTATAATGATCGTATATGACATATTATTAACGACTGCCGATGACATAAAACAATTTTCCACTGATCTTAATTCGTTTGTAAGCTTTAGCATACGTTCGCTTTTCCACCTACTCCTAAAAGTTTCTTCAGACTTGGGAATTGTCAACATGGCAACACGAAGAAGCTGCCAGATGCTGCTACTGCTGCTTTTTTATTTTTAAATACTGCAAATAAATTCCATGTATTTTCTGGATGTCTCTTATAAAGAGACTGACTTATACAGTGTATCATACTATCATTATACAGTACTATTGCTAAAACAATGGCTAATTCTAATCTAATCTAATGATGGCCTTTTACACCGTACTGTAGACTGACAGTTGGGTAGCTAGACCGTTATACACACAAGACAGGACAGACCGTTAAACATATATACATTTATGTACTATATGTAAAAGAGACGGAAACTGGCAGGTCAGTTAATGAGAAAGATGTAAAACCACACACAACCACAGATGAAGAGGTAACGCAATGCAGTGACTCAACTAGCACAAACTAAGGTACTGTACTATGAACCAGAAAGTCCAGGGTTCAAATCCCACCTCCGCCAAGCTACCACAGTTGGGTCCCTGAGCAAAGTCGTGTATGTAAATAGCCTTTGCGTTGTATTAAGGCAGTAAAATGTCCCTTACTGCTTATAATGGCATCAGTGTTGTGTGAGAATACCATTGGTCCAAGCCTGCATTCCAGTACGATAGCCTTTCCATAAGGGAACCAACGGTGGAAGACCAGGACAGTACATTTAGCAGCATTTACAGGAATATCGCATACCAATTATGTAACCAGGGATCTAGAGATCTTTCTAACCAGCAATTTCCTGCCGTTCTCCTTTACAGTTCTGTTCTTTTAACGTTAGTGTCAGAGAATCTAATCGTTTCTGCGTGTCTGTGTGTACATTTCGGATTGATAGTGTGTAGATGTTTGTTTCTTCATTCTTTTATTTATCTGTTTGTACATTTTACTCGTATTTATAATTCATTTATCTGTCATTGTGTTTAGATGTGTTGTGTTGTGTTGTGTTGTGTTTCCTACAGCTGTATGAAATCATAAATACTTTTTTTTTTTAAAGTTCATCTCATTTATTTTGTCAAATGTGTAATGCTAGGTGTTACGTACAGAATAACTGTTATATCAACTGGATGATGCGGGCAGCAGGGATGCATCATTGTACTCTGACCCTTTTCTCTTTCCACAACAGGCTGATGCAGTACACCCTACTGTGCCCTGCCTTTAAATACTCTTACTCTGGTTCATTTTGTTGTCCGGCCTTTTCTCTCGCTCCTAGTCTTATAGCTCCTGATTTTCTGAAAGATTCGTTTAGCATTCTTCGACAAAGGGCTAAGTAACTCTGGGTTTATTTTTTTATCAAATCCCTTGCAAATATTGGTAGTTATTTTATTCATTTATTTTCACTGAAGTAACCTGTCACATTGTAGCAGGTGCCCTGTTTATGGCCTATTTTGCTGACTCTTGTGGGATCTGGCAACCCTGTCTGAAATACTCTGTTGTAATGGAGTGTGCTTGTTTATAACAATAAAAAATTCTCACTTCCTAGTTGTTGGAATAAAGCAGAATATCATGAAATATCTCGGCTTATTTTACTTGGGAGATTTTGCAACAAACAAATGTTATAATTGACCCTAGACCCTCTAGACCCCCTACCCCGAGTCAAAGCTTAGCCCACCCTATTTATACATCTCTACTGACACCCATAGAAGACACATGATGGATACTATTCAGCTAGAGAGTATGACTGAAATGCACTCTCTCTGATTTTTTATCCATGCCTGGCTATAGCACTGTCAGGTTAAAATTTAAGATCTTTAGAAGTCAGAACAAAGACTTTTCTGTTGGTCCAGCCATGGTCACCTAATGGACACTGAGAACGTGCTGAGAAACAGGAGACATCCCACTGATACTGATATCAAACAGCAGCAATTGGTTAAAAATGTTATTACAGGGATATCAAATGGATGCTGAGGCAGGATTACTAGAATAAATCACACTCTCCATAGCAAAAACGATTTGTTTAAAGAGTCAAATCCGTATTTTCAGCCTCCATGCACAAATTAATTTCATTGCATTCCACAAGTTAATAGCACGATGCAGTAATACCTCCTGGCACTCAGTTTCCTGCGAAGTGGGTGCTTACCGCTAAGACCCTTTCTAGAAACAGGAAAGAAATAAAACCACCACGTTGATCAACGCGTCCTGGATTGAGAGCAGAGTTTTGATCATTCACAAGCATAATAATGTGGCCCTAAATAATGCTTAGTTACTATACTAATTGGAATAGCCATAACCACATTGGTTAGCAGCCTCAATTCTCAGAGAAACGACCAAGTGCTCTTACCAGAGAAAAGTAGCCACACTGATTTACATATGCATCTAGGTATCATACTTATTTGCATATCAAACCTTAACATAAAGAAGCAGGATTTTATGAAAACACTTGGTAAAGAAATCGACAACAGAACAGAATAGAGCGTAGTTTGATCTGAACAGAAAATAACACACCATAGCTTTATTACGATACCACAAACTATTTAAGTATTTAATAACAAATTCAAAAGTAACTACAGAACTACAGCATTAACAAAACAGTGTTAACCAGGAGCCCAGGGCTGGAATCGAACCGGGGAGCTGGGAAGCTGTAAGGTGGCAGTGCTAACCACTTAACACGCCTTAAAAAATCGCCACACTGTGCTAATTTGATTAGCTGAACCCAGATATGTTTCATTACGTTGAAGAAGGGCCTTGTTAAAAATTCCAGGACACATACTAACACACCGATTGGCTAATTCATTTAACAAACCTTCAGATAAAGTGAATAACGCTGACAGTCTGATTCTCTGAGTTTTCTGTTGAGAAGGTTTGGGTCCTGACATTCACATAGATACTACGTTACTGATACTACGACCTACCTAAGCATTGTTGCTGACCAAGTGCATCCCTTTACACTAATGGAAATAAACTCTTACAGCAGGACATATGAGCAAGGGTTTACATTTATGTCATTTAGCAGACGTCCTTATCCAAAATAACTTACAATGAACACAGTCTTACAATCCAACCAATTGTGGGTTAAGGGCCTTGCTCAGGGACCCGACTTTGGAGGAGGTGGGGTTTGAACACTGGGTCCCTAGTCCAGTACCAGAACCACTAGGCCACCAGACTTCCAACTAGTTTAACATGTTGCCCTGTCGTCCAAATCCCCTATTTCTCAATCTGTTTGAGCACATTTACATTTATATTTATATTTATATTTACGGCATTTAGCAGGCGCCCTTATCCAGAGCAACTTACAGCTGATATATTTTTACAATCCAAGCAATGAGGTTAAGGGACTTGCTTAGGGACCCATCTGTGGCAGCTTGGCAGAGGTAAGTTTGAATCCTGGGACATTAGGTCCATCAGGTCCAGAGCTTTTCCACTATAACATATCAGAGCTACGGAGGGTCAGGGTTGAAACGTTTCGCCTGATCAGTGGATATGAATATCCAAACAACGGCTCTAAACTAAACTAAACAACTCTAGCTCACATTTAGTCCAGCACTTTCTGCACTATTTGCCCTGAGATCAAGATAAAAGCATGTTATTCCATTAAAGATGAATTGTTCTTACAACTGTGTGTTAAAAATGCATGAATTCAAGAGCAGTCGGCTTCGGTAACCTAAGAGCATTTTAATAGGCTCCTTAAAAACACCCAGCGGTTAACGAGTTTGCTAATTTGACTAGCCGTCCACACATATGCTAGGTATTTTCCCTACACAAGTACATACATTTGCCTTAAAATGAAGATAAAAGCACCATGTTAAATAAGTTTGACCGTTTTCACTGTATTGCGCTAAAATTTCATTCATTACGAGTGCACCCAATGCTAATTCGGCTTGCTGTACCCAGATTTGTTAGAAGCCTCGTTACTCTGATGAAAGACCTCTTCCTCGAATACGAATACCCGATCAGGTGTTACAATTATCAGTAAAAATAATACGAGACTAGACCTGGCTTGGCTGTTATGATTTTCCATTTGGGCAAAAGTCATTATTTTTGTCTGCGTTGTTAGAATCCTATTGTAATTAAGATGGAAAATGGTGCAGCCGCCCGTGAGAAGTGATTCGAGCCTGTTTTAATGGAAGCATTAGAATAATAAGTGCAGTGAAATAGCTAATGTCACTTTCCATACTTTATTCACCTGCTCCAACTACAAGCACTATCCACACCAGACTCAATTTCACAATCTGTTACAAACATAATGCCTCATGCAAACAAGCCTGTAAATAGGCTTTCACTACGTGAACAATCTCTTGTTTACATGTGCCTTGCGAACAGAGCAGGAGTATCTGGATGTATGAGGTATTCTATGAGAATCTACAGATGACATGGTGATTAAATTTTCACTCATATAAGCAATAATAATGATTACTGATCGCTAAACGGCAAAGATAAGGTTCAATTTTTAACTGTACACACACACACACACACCAATCAATATGTACACCTCCCTGTTTCTACATTTAATGTACACTTGATGAGCTCCACTTGATACGTAGAAGCACTTTGTAGTTCTACAATTACAGACTGTAGTAGATCTGTTTCTCTGCATACTTTGTTCCCTTTACTCTGCTCTCTAATGATTAGAACCACCACCGACCATCCAAAAAATTCACTTCAATTCAAAATTGATTTCTATAGCGCTTTTTACAACGGAGCATTGTCTCGAAGCAGCTTTACAAACTTATATTACCTTAAAAGGCCAATCCCAAATTGAGCAAGCCTAGGGTGACAGTGGAAAGAAAAAACTCCCTAAATGTAGAAAGCTTAGGAGGACCAAGACTCTAAAGGGGACTTTAGGTCTTAAACTAGTCCAAACAAAAAAATCCAGCCACCAGCATTCTGTGAGCACAGACGAAGAATTAGAGGATGACTAACACAAACGGTAAGGTAGATGAGCTGCTGTTTCTGAACTTACATCTACAAGGTGGAGCAAAAAGGTAGATGTGTCTAATAAGGTAAATGAACAGTGTTTAAAAACACTGCTGTGTCTGATCCACTCGCATCTTACCATTAGAGAACAGAGTAAACAGGAATAACAACGTATGTAGACATACAGATGGACTAAAATCTGCTATTTTAGAACTAAAAAGTGCTTATGTATGATAAGTGGGACTGAGTTCACCTTTTTGTAGCTTAAGTCAAGCTTAAGGTCTGAGGACAGTTTTTAAGCTACCTAGGACCACAGCCCCAAATAAGCAAGGCTAGGGTCAACACTTAAATATTAATCAATAGAACAATAAAATACTTTAAAATATAACATAAGTACAGAACATATAGAAAGAAGTATAACTGCATATAACATACAGACTATAATAAATCAAAGGGAACACAATATTATGAGGAATAAGCAGAGTAAAATGTAGAATATAAGATAATAGCACATAAACAAATGAATAAATGTTCTAAAATAGAGATATGGGTGTGTTTACAGTCTTGTACAAAGGTCTGGACACCCATGGACAAATGACATGTTTTGTTTTGTATTTTGATTTGACACAACCTAACTCTATAATTCAAAGGCATGTATTTTAACATATATTATAAACAATTTTAAATCGCAATGCCTGGGACCTTGGCTTCAATTCCAGGGCAGATCTTACAATGTGAAGTTAAGGTGACGCAACAGCTGGCGTCCTGTCCAAGGTGAACATGTGCTTGTGTGAATGAATTCTGGGTTTGAGACGCTTCTATGACCAAAGACTCAGAGACAAGTCAGGGGAAAGTTGGTCACCTTTCCAAATGCTTCACTATATTTTTCTTAAAGCCTGTGATTGTTGCAGTGCTGGAGGATGATCCTGCTGTCAGGCTCAACTAATTCAGACAATAAATACAGTCTGCTAATTGAAAAGCACAGCCAATCCTGGATCTCAGTGGTTGTAGGATAGTGTCATTGATCCTAAGCACCACCTAAGCACATGCTCCACTATTGTTGGCTGAACAGAAATCAGTCTTAATTAAATTATTTCCCTGCTGAAATTTAGCAGATGCCCTTATCCAGAACAACTTACAGTCGCTAATTAATACATTCTTACAATCCAAGCAAGTCTGGGTTAAGGGCTTTGCTCAGGGACCCAACTGTGGCAGAGGTGGGATTTGAACCCTGGACCTTCTGGTCCATAGTCCAGTATCTCAACCGCTAGGCTACCACAGTCCCTGGTAATGAACTAACACATGTCGTTTGATCGGAGCATCCAAATGTTTGCCAGACTGTATGGTTTTGCTTGTAGGACTTTAGTTTGGACATTAAAAACGACACCAACCTGGTTGACGTCTCAGCTTGGTCCTTCCTTTAATAACAGTGGGAGAAAGAGAGTAGAGGAGAAATTACAGATGCTTCCAGTTACATTTTGCATGACACAGCTGTTACGCAACACGACATTCAGGTAAAATACGAGGCATCAATCAGATCTGGGAGTGAAAGCGCAGTGTTTTGTTCGTTACGTAACGTCATTAGCGATCGCATGCACATTCTGTGAAGCATGAGGTACTGCAATCAAAGACACGAAGCACAAGCTGAAGAAGGTAAAGTATAGAGACATGCAGAGGTTGGTGTATCAGTTTACGGAAAGGTGGACCTATAAGCACGTACAAACAAAATAATGCATTTGGTGACTGGGAAAGGCACAGTGGTTCCATCCTGCCTGTGTGGAACTTGTTTATATATATATATATATATATATATATATATATATATATATAGACACAAATATATATATATATATATATAGAGATATTTAAA